>BQNB010004336.1:0-35251 GCA_026074375.1 Tanacetum coccineum | reverse complement strand
CGTCGGGGAGTACGATTGTTTAATTTCTTGTTTTTATTGGTATTTTTAGTATAAATTTAGTTTTCTTTTCTACTATCTGCTGTTATTTATTGAATACGGCGTATCCATTTTCTTTAAATACAACGTATTCAACATCAAACATCGATATGGCTTATCCAGTTTACTGAATACGACGTATCGACTGACTAATACATCAGCAGTTTCAGTTAGCTTTCTGGTTTAGTTTTATAGAATAGTTTTACTTCGAATTATGTCTTTTTTTTAGATACCATTTTCATGGTGCCTCCTTACCCGTTCAATTTCCCTATGAGGAGGTTAACTATGGAACAAATGTTGGGTAAATTCATTGATGAAGGTAAATGTGAACATGAGGAGATGGAAATATTCATTAAAGAATTTAGAACCACCAACGAGCTTTTATTAAAAGTACGAAGCAACTTATTAAGTGAGCTGAAAATCAAGGTAAATGAATTGTCAAAGGTTATGGGTAATGTTTTGATTCCAAAAATCAAATTCAAAGGAGTGACAACTAGGGGAGGAAAGATGACGTCTGAAGCCACCCCTAGTAACGAAATTAATGAAACTGGCATCAATAAGAACGAACCTCCCAGATTTGAACAAGATGTGTAGAAAAAGCCGCATGATGATGGTGTGAAAAATAAATCTTAGTATTCCTAAAAGAACTACTCAACCATTGGTAAAACCACAAAAATCATCTATCCCTTTCCTAAACCAGTCAACAAAGGAAAAAGAAGAAGCACAACAACGGAAGTTTTTGGAGAACCTAAAACAACTCCATATTAACATTCCATTTATCGAAGCCTTAGTGAAAATGCCAAAATACGCTAAATATCTGAAGAGTTTACTGAAGAAGAAATCTAGACTTGAAGAAGCTTGTACGGTGACAACGAATGAAAGGTGCTCAACTGTCCTGCGTAACAAACTGCCAGCAAAAGAAAAAGACCCTTAAAGTTTCACTATCCATTGTCAAGTTAATAATTTTCAAATTAATAATGCATTGGCAAATCTAGGAGCTAGTATAAGTTTGATGCCCTATGCGATGTATCAAAAGTTAGGTTTAGGAGAACCAAAACCGACTCGATTGAGCTTAGAACTAGCCGATAGGTCGATCCAATACCAAAAGGGAATAGTTGAAAATGTGCTTATTAAGGTGGATAAACTTGTCCTCCCCATCGATTTTGTTATCTTGGATATGCCTGAAGACTCTAGAATTATGATATTTTAGGGAGACCTTTTTTGGCCACCGCCCGTGTCACACCCCGCCAAGGCAGAAACGCGAGGCGTAACGAGAATGGATATCATCACAACACAATGGTTTCAACAATAGAGAAAACTACAATGCATTAATTAAAGCAAAAATGGACACAAAGTGTCATGACAATACCAAACACAAGAAAAAGGAGTCTTGTATTGAGGTAAAAGAGTCACTCCAATACAAAGACATAACAAAATAATCCAAAACCTAAAACAATCATAGAATCAATTCAAAACAACACAATGAAAACTTAGGGAAAACTCTGCATGCAAGCCTACTGTCTTACTAGCCAATCTTCCTAACTTTACTTTTCTCATGATGCTCACCTGAAAATAATGCTTAAAACGTCAACATAAAGGTTGGTGAGAGTCATAGGTTTACGACACACAATTTAAACTTTCAATCAATTACTATGATTAATAAAAGCAAGGTAAGACAAATATGAACTATCATGAACTTATGCTAACATGCAATCCAATCATCATATCAAATCAACAAAATCATATACTGGGTAGGCGTACCCCTCTGATCCAATCAAACACTGAGTAGGCATACTCATCCGATCTAAATCAACAACACTTGACATGCCAAACACAGTACATGTAAGAAAATCACAATCCTTGACATGCCAAACACAGTACATGCAAGTAAATCACAATCCTTGACATGCCAAACACAGTACATGCAAGTAATTCACAAGCAACATGTAACACAAGGTCATATAATAGTCATACAATGTCCACACTCAATTAAAACACATAATCACAACAATTAAAACATTTCAAACCATTTGCATCATTTCCATCCCAATTTAAAAAAATGTAAAAAGAGGGACTATGAAACTCACCTGATGCACAGCTACTTTACAATATCCTTGAATTCAATTAAACACAAATAAAACCCATGTTACACGCGATTAGGCTAAATGCCCAAGACGATGTAATAATCAATTGATGGACTACTAATTAATGTGGTAGGTATTAATTATTCCACTCGTTATAAATATTATATAAAGCCTTAGGGACGCGATTGCATTACACAAATTATCTTTCAAAGTCTAGAAAGCCTCTTCCTACTTCGCTCCCCACTCATACTTCTTGTTTTTCTGAGTCAACGAAGTAAGGGATTTAGCGATCTTAGAGAAGTTCGCAATAAAACGTCGGTAGTAACCAGTTAACCCCAAAAATGATCGTATCTCGGTCGGCATTGTAGGAGCTTTCCAATTCTTTACTGCCTTAATCTTACTTGGGTCTACGTGAATACCGTTATGATTAACCACGTGACCAAGAAAATGCATTTCTTGCAACCAGAACTCGCACTTGGAAAACTTAGCATACAACCTTTCCTTCTTCACCAGCTCCAACACCAACTTCAAATGAACTTCATGATCCTCCTTAGTCTTTGAGTAGATCAAGATGTCATCAATGAATACGATGACAAACTTATCTAAGTACGGTTTGCAAACCCGGTTCATTAAATCCATGAAAACCAATGGTGCATTGGTTAACCCAAAAGGCATAACCATAAACTCAAAGTGTTCATATCGCGTCCTAAATGCCGTCTTGGGAATATCTTCTCCATGTACTCTTAACTGATGGTAACCGAAACAAATATCTATCTTAGAGAAATAACGTGAAACTTGTAACTGTTCGAACAAGTCGTTGATCCTGGGAGATTCTTGGTGGTTAGCTTGTGTAACTCTCGATAGTCTATGCACATTCGAAATGAACCGTCCTTCTTCTTGAACGACACAGGTACTCCTCACGGGGAGTGACTTGGTCGAATAAAATGTATATCAAACGAATTCTAAAGATTTACGAACTATCGAATAGGGTAGCAAACGAATATCGAACCAAGGGCTAGAAAATATATAAGGGGTTTCACAGGTGCAAATAGATCCAAATCAAATGTCATAAGAATCCTTAAAAGAAAAGGATAGAGTATCTATACCGATAGGAAACGCAAACAAAAGAGACAACAAAGCGTACCAAGACAAAAAGGAACACATATCGGATAACAATACGTTTCAAGATTGATAAATGAGAAAGATAGAATTCTTATACCAATAATCGACTTTACTCGAAAGAACCAACTAAATATTGTTTTTATAAAAATTCATTTTTGAAACAATAAAGACAGTCGTTTTAAAAAAAATCATTTAAAAAAAATATCATCTTAAATGTAATCTTTGTTTTTTTTAAATCGTTTTAAACATGGTTTTGAAAAAATCAATAGATAGTTATAAAAAAAATGTATCGCATTTTACCAATATAATCATTTTAAACATACTTTTCATAAAATAAAATTTATCAAAAACAAAAATGTAAAGATTATCTTAAACATAGTTTTGACACTCAGCCAATATCACATTGATTTCATAAAAATCATTGTATACGTAGTTTTCATAAAAATAAAGAAACAGTCATATAAAAGCGCTTATCACAACATATTCATAAAAATCATTTCAAGAATAGTTTTCCGCAAACACCATAAAGATATACTTCAAAAGGATTTTCATAACTCGACATCAATATAAAATATATTACTTAAACAAAGGACATCGTAATACCAAAAGGGATTATACAATACCGTAAAGACTCTAACACAATTCTATTGTTGAAAGCGAAAAGGAAGTACAAGGAACCATATAGTCAGAATAACAGTGAAACGAACATGCACAAGAGAAATTCATACGAAGACATTACGAACCAAAAGGGAAGAACATGAAGACTCATCCGTACTCACGATCAAAAGAACAACCATTGAAAAGCGTCGGTACTAACATGTCGTAACATGTTACGAAAACCAAAGGATATATAAAGAATGGAGTAATGATCTGCACTAATATGTTAGGAACAATTAGTGCTTAAAAGAAAATTTTGATACTCATACGAGTAATCAGTACAACGAAAGAACCAATGAAACGTACCAATATCCAAAGAAGCAGATCCGAACAACCAATATTCATCAAGACACCGAATAAAAAGTTAGATCATCCATACCGACATGGTACGAACAAGGAATGCTAAAATGAGGGTTATATATCCGAGCAAATAATTGAGCAAACGAACAAATTCAATAATAGCAATAACGAGTATTTGGGGTATCCGCAAGCGATAGATAGAAGGGAAACTTACTAACTACGCAACTGAGCCTAACATAATCGCTCATTAGGTAAAAGAGGGATTCCATAACTATACAACCATCTTTATCATGATCACACATATCATAACATATTACACTACCAGCTTACAAACAAACACTGATCAATGCAATCATGGTCACAAGTCCACGTGTGTGATGCCTTTTCTAAGACTACACCTCTCAATGATAACGCACATATAAGCACATATACCACATTGCACATCTTAAATCACTCCAGTATAACACAGAAAGGATGCTCCATCAAAGAAATACTTACTTATATAAAGATAAAATCGAAATGACATAAAGGAATGAAAGTCTCGCAGCGCCTTCAAAATACGGTAATATCGCGAAAGTGAAATACTCAAGAGCATCGTGACGAGGAAAAAGACGGAAAAAAACTTATGTTGGGTCACATCTTGGGTTTTGACATTGCTTTCGTCAAGGATTCACCGTGACTTCCGCGGTCCATGGCCACTAACAGGCATTTGACAAGTTCCATAAGAGGCTCCTTCTCAATTGGCTCCTCTTTTGGATCACTATAGCGCTTAAGTCCAATTGGGAAAATAGTTCCTGAACAAAACTTCTTACGGATAAGGGAGACATAGCTATAAATAGTAAGGAATTAATATATACCATATTAAATAATAGTAGAAAAATAGCTAAATAAAAGTTAGACAAAATAAGATAAAAAAAGCTAAATAATTAGGTGAAAGGTATAAAAGTGTAATAATACTAAAACACTTAGGCCCTAATATGCATCAATATGAAAGATCCCATAGGTTATAGTCGTAGGCTCACCACATACTTCTTTATAACCAAGAGGCTAGAAATCAATCTGTCACACCCCACCGAGGCGGAAACACGAGACGTAACTTCATGGATATCATCACAACACAATAGTGTCAACAATAGAGATTCACCACATGCATAACTAAATATAAAAGACACGATGTGTCATGACAATACCCAAAACAAAGGAACTGCATCTTGTATTAATGAAAAAGGGGTCCTCAATCTCAATACAAAGACAATGTCTCGCAAACCTACAAAAACTAAAAACATTCAAGAATTCATGCAAACAAATACTAGACGAAATCAAATGAGAACTTCCAATGCCATCTTAATGGTCACACCTAGCTAACTCAATTATAACTTCAACACCTACAAAATGCTCACCTTAAAATGAAGCATACACACGTCCACACAATGATTGGAGAAATCATATGTTTTTATGAACACAATACTAAGATTTAAATCAATTAAAGTGGATTAATAAAAAAACAAAACAAGGCAGGAAACAAATAAAGCTTAGACTATTAAACCATGCTAACATGCGATCGTCCCAAATAAGCTATCACAATTGGGACGGAACGTGACACCTGCACCACACCCCCCGCAACGACCAGATAAAAGAAATGTTAACCCCAACCCCAGCCACTGGTACCAGTAATCCGAAATGATCATCCCCACTACAAAGTAGGCAAAACCTCTTGCCCACAAAGTAGGCGAAGAACAATGTCACCATCAACAACATGCAGCACATAACATATAATAGCTACATAAAAGTTCATTGTGAAACATGAACCAACCAATCACCAAAACAAAACATTATCGAAACATAAAATGCATCATATCCATCTCAAGAAAACATAAAATAAAGTAGACTAAAGAAACAAACCTTGATGCCTTCCCAGCTTGCTTGACAAGATTTTGCACACAATCTAATCATAACAAAACACAAGTTACACTCGGTTAGGCTAAATGCCCAAGCTAATGTAACAATCATATGATGGACTTCTAAACTTTACACTAAGTTTATAATCCTTTATATACATCTCCCAATTTATTTTCACATTCTATATGACCTTACTCATTAACTTCCACATTTACAGTTTCTGACTGAATTTTGTAGTCACTTTTTGACCACAAATAAAATATCAAAACACCTCATTGATGGTTCTCCTTACATCCCATAGCTCCCCAATGAGTTGGTGATGCTACAGTGAATATTTATATAGAAACAAATAAAACAATGGAACTAATTTATAAAAAATCATCATCAACAAATTACCCCGATTCGGAATCTGACTCACACCAAAAAATTTTGACGCCCTTAAAAAAACATAAGAAACTGTATTGTACTATTACCCCAATCTGAACTGGAGTTAATAGACACCTAAAATATGACTCATGATTTTTGGCTAACCCAAATTTGAACTTTAAGTAGGGGTTATACTCCTCGAAATCAGACCCAAATCTGACCCGAATTTACTGTTTTAACAACTATTCTCGCGAAAATTATTTGACATACTTCCTGACCTCAAAACCTTTCGGGGCCAAACTTTTTGGAAACTAGACTCTCTGAACTTAATTTTAGGCTCAAGAAAATTGATGATTGCTATTTTTATGACCAAGTTATGATTCGTACAAGATGACCTTTCAAAACTGCCATCTTTTAAATTCCGAATTTACAAACCCTAAAACCCTAATTACACATGCTTAACACCACTAATCATCCCAAAAACGATTTTTAAAGATCAAAACCCTAATTTTACAGATCTTATATAAACCCTAATCCATCATCAAAATTGTTACATGTTTTAAAGAAAACTAAACAACTAGGGTTTAAAAACATACCTTAATTCTTGATTCTTGAAACCCTAAATCACCAAATTGATCTTGATAAAAAAATCTTTTTTTTCTTCTTCTTAGTTCGACCGGTTGTAAAAAAATAATAGGGAGGAGAGGTTTGTATTTATAGTGAAAAGAAAAAGGATTTGGATAATTACCTAATTAGAATTGTAGTTAGACTAGGATTGTGTTTCCTTTTTTTTCTCCTCTTCCAACCGATCCAAACACCCCCTTAAAATATATTTAAATTTTATTTTTTTATAAAATTTCGAAATTTATTCATATATATATGTTATTTATATATTTTTTTTATTTAATTATTATTAATTACACATTCAACCCTTAATTTTGACATTTTTATAAAAACCCCTTTATTCTACCTTTTAAACCTTTTAAATTAAAACTAAATTAAATGACTATAAATAAATTTCATTTCTAAATTTGTTTTACTAACTTAATAAAACTAAGTTTTAATTTCTATATTTTCTAAACTTAACTTTTAATTTTACTAACTACTAACACTTAAAGATACGTATACATATACATATAAATATGTACGCACATAAAATTTTACCATCATTTTCATTGTCGCCAAATGTGAACAAAATGAAATACCCACATTAACCATAAATTCAATCAAAATGAGACGACCACGCTCACAGATTGATAACCAACTCACATAGAATCACATAAACACATAATTACTATAACACATAATGAAACTCAAGTTAATACTAACGGTTGACTAACCTGCTTAAATCATAATTGTCACATAGTGTTAGAGTAATTTGGTCTACCTTTGTCTCTCCTAGGTTGAGGTGTTTTAGAACGAGGATGAAAGTTTTCCTTTCTTCTCAGAGGAGGTGTTTTAGACCTCATTGTGGGTTTAGTAAATCCGACTCCGAGTTTAAAAGGAGGTTTGTTAAAAAAAACGTTTTACCTCATCCATCACATGCAATAGGAATTTTAGTAGTATTGTTATAGAGTATAAATTTTAGTTGAGTTTGGGTTTGATTCCCTAACCAATATTCATTCGACTTCGACTTTTCTTGACACTTTAAAACAAAATTTACCTTGTTTGGTTTCGCTATGTGAACCCTTTGTAAAATTAAATCCTAACCCAGGTATTTCTCTCCGGATATTTTTTTTGAGAACCTTATTATTTTCTTAAGAGAGTGACTACTATCATTAAATAGAATTAGCCTATAAAATTCTTTTTTAAAGCTTCCTCATTTTTCAAGCATGATGGTCTTGACAAAATTTACATTTCTTGTCTGTGGGGGGGGGGGGGTGGGGACTGGTGTAGCGGGTTAGGTGGGGGGGGGGACAGGTTTTCTAACCAGATAATTTATCTTTTAATTTCTAGTAATGTCATTACCTCTAATTCTATTTTTAGCTTGTTTAGAGTTTATTTTTAGCCAAGACTTTTTATGTCCTATTTGCATATCCTACTATATTCCACTATCTAAGTCATTATTCCGTTAATGATGATTGGTCATCACTAAATTATTCGGTTTCGGAAAGTACCTCATTAGAAGCTTTAGCCATAAGGCACTTTTCGTCCTTTGTCTTCTCCTCTTCATCTTCGCCGCTATCACTCCAAGATCCTCCAACAAACGCCTTTTGATTTTGATATTTGATTGTTAACGGACATTCTCTGATGAGATAATTTGAATGCTCCACACTTAAGAAAGCATTTTTTTCCCCCACGCCTTTATCCAATTTTGTCGTCTTTAATTATTTGGAATCGAATTTCTCTCTCATGTGGTTTTGTCTTAACGAATCGTCGCACGTCTTTTGAAGAATTTCTTGATGTCTCTTACGGCTATGGCGTATTCTTCATCTTCACTATCGAAGGTTGAGTTATCATCATCACTAGATTCTTTTCTAGCTTTCAAGGCAATAGATCTACTTTGTTCTCTTTTGCTTTTGAAGGTTTCAGAATCTTTCTTAATTTACTTATTCTACCAAAACCTCAAATTTCCAATGAGTTCGTCAAGTGATAGAGTTGTTAGATTATTTGATTCTTCAATCGCCGTGACTTTTGCGCGCCATTTAGGATGCAATTCCCTAATAATTTCCTAACACAATTCTTGCTAGAAAAACTTTCATAAAGTGCTTTTAGACTAGTAATAATTGTTTAAATTAGCCTAATGCATTATCCTATTGACCCTCTTCTTCCGGAATCATAAATTGTTCATAATGTTGAACAAGAAGATCTATTTTGTTTAGCCTTTGACTTGGATTATTACCTTTATGAGTGAATAACAAATCATCTCCCAAATTTCTTTTGCGGTTTGACACATAAAATTTTTTTCGTATTCTTTACGTGGCAAAGAATTATAAATTACCATTTTAGCTTCATTATTTTTTGCAAGTTTCTTTTTAAGATCATTGTTTTGTTTAAGAAAACGTACAACCTCATCCTTTTTAGTTTCAGGATTATTTTGAATAGGAGGAAAATCACCATCGGTAATAACGTGCCAAAGACCTAGATCTTTTGACTTCACATAAGTTTTGAATCTATTTTTCCAATAAATAAATCCATCACTTTCAAATATTGGTGGTCTTTGCATAGATTTCCCTTCTAAATATTTTTCCGATTCCATATATCGATTCAAGTATTAAAATACAATTTATTTTAAAAATCTTGTTTGACGTATCTCTTGGTACCAATTGTAAAAAAATAGAAGGGGGGTTGAATAGTTTACCGCTTTTTAATTTAATGTTTATGTTTGTTAATAAAAACTTAGGTTCGACTTTATGTGAATTCAACACTTGCACAATATAAACAATATACTTATCTAAACAATTAATAGGATAGTATGAGCAAATAAGGTAAGACAAGAGATAAGAGTAAGAACAATCAAACCACAACGCGAGGATTTATAGTGGTTTCGTATAACGAAGCACCCTCTTCGCCCTACTTCTTCTTCTTTCCACTCTCGAAGCAACAAACTCAGATTTTTCTTCACTATTTACAACAAACTCCCTTATGGCTGAGAAATCCATACACAACTTTTGGCTTATATCATATTTCCGACACCAAGCTAGATGTTGCAGTTTCTAATAATAGCTAAACCAATCTATCACTAACTTCACAACTTCATCACTACTTTCACAGACTTCACAACACAACTTCACAACTACACAACTACTTCAACCTTAGTTTTTCTTTCACAACCACTACTTCACAACTTCACACTTCTACTTCACCTTTAACTATCACAACTTGGATGAATCACTAGGATCCAACTATACTTACAACAATCACCAAGATCTAACTACTACACAACTTTACAAGATTTACAAATGATTTACAAGTTATGATATGGATGCAATAAGATTGCAACAACACACAAAGGTGTAATACTTCTTCACTTGATGATGGAAGTATTCTTCTCTTGCACTTGAGGAATTGAGCTTGGATCACTTGGAAACAAAGCTTTATGATTAGATGATCAAAGGATTTTAATGAGATGTGTGGGCTGTTTTAGAACAGAAAGAATGAGTGCAAAAGGTGAGAAAATAGTGGGGAAAAGTCCAGTATTTATAGGACAATCTGGAGGAGCGTCTACCTATGGGCGGTCCCCTTAAATAGGTGGGCGGTCCCCTTAAAATTAAGGGGGCCGCCCGTGTATTTAAGGGGGCCGCCCTAGACTAGGGGCTCCCCAGTTTGTCTTTTGTGTAGGGGGAATTTTCTGGAACTTTTCTAGCCGTTTTAGGTCCGAAAATTTGAATTTCAAAATGTTTATTTTGAATAAAACATTTCTTTTAATTGTAGAAAATGTTTTGTAATGTTTATAAAAATGTTTACAACATTTTATAAAAGTGTGAGGTTGAATAAAAATTTCCTTTGATCATAAAATGCATTAAGCATTTATTTATTCATACCTTTAAGTGATATAATTTTCGAAATGAAAATTTACTACTAATTACTTGTTTACGTTTAATTTTACATTGAACGTTTTTATATTTTGTGATTATCAAAACGTAAAGATGTGAAAAATATTAATAATGTTTTTAGGCATTATTTCTATCAACAATCTCCCCTTTTTTGATGATTACAAAATTTAAACTCATTAAATGTAAATTTATTTTTAAACAAGTATTTAGTGAGTTTTATGTCATTTCTCCCCCTTTTTGTAGAATCAAAAAGGCATCGTCGAGAATTGCTAGTAAAATCGACAGAATAAATGCTCCCCCTTGATGTGTGCTCCCCCTCGTTCGAGGGCACCAAGGAATCGAGCTATGGTTTCTTGGCTACAAAAACAAGTTAGAACAATACAAATATTTCTAACATGTAGCAAGAAGGAAAAAAATGACAAGTGCAAACAAACATCAAAGCAAAAGATACTTCATTCATTTAGGACAATGTGTGTGAACCACACAAGCATACATAAAATGAAAAACAAATATGCTTTAGAAGCATATTAATACATAAAAGAAATCCTAAATAGCCATAGAAGGATTTTTGACTTGCTTGCGACACAAAAGGGTTTTACGATTATTTGTAGGCATATTACGAGATTAGTTGGTTGTTGATGGAGAGTTTGGAGCGGAGACGGTTGTGAAAGGGTAATCTCTTTGAACTCTAGGTGGTGGATGTGGTCGAGTGAGAATGAATTCAATCCAATTGATATCCTCACTTAAAGCAAGGAATTGTTTTTGGATGAAGACGCAACAAGGGCAATACCCAACATGGGTTTCAACTTGGTTGATGTTGAGGGTGTGTGGTAGGTTTGGAGAGTAAGGTGATGAGGGAATGTTGTTTTGTTGTTGTTGGGAGAGATGCATGGCTAGGAAGTTTGATAGGTCTTGTAGTTGATTAATATTATCAACTATGCTTTCTCTACTTGGAGATAGAGATGGTGTATGTTGAGTTTGGTTCACTTTGAGATGGAGCTTGAGTATGAGTAACATGTGAATTGATGGACGAAATGGGAGATGGAGGATGTGAGACAATTTGTGTTGATGTGGGAGTGTCCTTAATGTAAGTATTTGGTGATGCTTGATTGGGGTGTCTTTTTGTGGTGAAGGTTAAATCTGGTGAAAATCTGACTTGTTTTAGGGGGGAAAAGACCAAATTTAAAATTTGAAATAATTACCACATAAAACATTTCTTTATAATTCAAAAATAATTTGTCTAAATAATTTTTGAGAAATTGTTTTGTTATATTTACAAAAATATAAAGTTTAAGACAAAAACTTATTTCTTTGATCATCCTACAAGTTTAATGTTGTTTGTACATACCTTACGTGATTTACGTCGGGTGTAGACAAATGTCCGTGTTGATGCAGACTTGAGACGTCGAGAGATGTAGATGCATATATGCATTGATGATTTGTGATTACGAGTAACTTGTGCACTTTACGTTACGTATTACAAGTTACATGTTTGTCATCACCAAAACATAAAGGGGTCATTGACTATGAAAGATCTCTCAGGTACAATACCTGGTGCAATACATCATAAAGTGATTAATGAGGGGGGTTATGGAAAGGACATTACCGTAGGAAGTGCTCTAATACTTGCTAATGTTTCAGTATTTTCTCCCAAACCATCAATGTATTATCTTAACATTACAATGAGAAACGTGGTTAAGATTTTCTATAAGGATTCAGTTCCTGATAATGGCAGTGGTGTAGGTGGGAGTGGAATGTTGATGGAAGAAAAAGACATAGTTAAATTGATGAAAGAAGAAGAAATGGCTGATTTAGAGTTGAATGTTTGTGGGAATGTTATTGATCAAGAGGATCTATACAAGTTTGATGAAGAAGCATTAAACCTCGTATTGAAAGAAGAAGCAAGGCAAGCACAGGTTGATCAGGAGTGGTTAGAGAAATGTAGGCAAGAAGAAGAGTTGGATGAGGAACATGAGAGGCAACTATGGGGCTTCTATGAAACAGTTTAAGTTATATCAGTTTAAGTTTGATAATTTTATATGCTATTATCATGTAGTTTCTTTATATTTGAAATAAATGAGTTATGAATGGAAATTGCAGTTTGCAAATCATATACAATGTAGTCAAATAAACATGAGTTTTGAATGGAAATGAGTTATGAATGGAAATGCAGTCTGCAAATGTAGTCAAATGAGCATGATCATTTTCATTTGCTGTTGCAGTTTGCACTCTTCAAATTAAATCCAAACACCCCCTTATGCAGTCAAATTGCACTATGCAAATCAAATGAAATGTAGTCAAATGAGCATGAGCATTTTCATTTGCAGTTGCAGTTTGCACTCTGCAAATCAAATCCAAACACCCCTTTATGCAGTCAAACTGCACTTTGCAAATTGCAACCAAATCATATCATTTAGCATTTGCAGCTTGAGTTTAGAAAGTCAAACTGCAAATGCTAAATGACATGAGCATTTGGCATTTGCAGTTTGACTTTATAAAGTCAAACTGCAAATGCTAAATGCTCATGTCATTTACATTTGAATCGCATAAGCATTTTCATTTGCAGTTTTCACTCTGCAAATCAAATCCAAACACCCCCTTATGCAGTCAAACTGCACTCTGCAAATTGCAACCAAATCATATCATTTAGCATTTGGCATTTGCACTTTGACTTTATAAAGTCAAACGGCAAATGCTAAATGCTCATGCCATTTATATTTGAATGGCATAAGCATTTTCAGTTGCATTTTGCACTCTGCAAATCAAATCCAAACACCCCCTTATGTAGTCAACATGGATATGTAGTCAAAATACCAAATAAAGAAAATCTAACAACCCTAATGTTTTTAAACATCAAAATACAGATACTAATGTCAACAACCTAAATGATATAAGTGATCATAAGTAAAGTGTTCTGAACATCAACATACACCAACTATTTCTTAGACTTCCTCTTTCTTGTAGCTGAAGGTGGTGGCGCATTAGGATCATTGGGAGCTCTTAAACCAAGTATACATCCTGTCATAGCTATTTTCCTCCCTCTTGGAGCTGAAGTGGAAGCAGCTTGTGCATTGAAAGTGGAAGCAGTGGGAGCTCTAGATCTTGTGAAAGTGGAAGCAGTGGGAGCTCTGGATGTTGTGGGTCTATCCTTAAACATCCTTATCTCAGCATCAGTGAGTGGATATTTAACATCATTGAACAAGACAATTGTTAGATATTAGAAAAAGACTCGGTCACCCCGTGTATTTTACTGTTTATTATAGCTCGTAGTTTAATAGTTAATCGTATGATTTTCGGTTTTGAACCGGGTACTAATACCCTGTATTTTGTAAGAACTATAAATACCTCTTCCAACTTTGGAAGAGGTAGCTAGTCAAATATACATTTTCCATTTTACACATAGAGCTTTCTCTCTCTAGAAAAACCTCTCCATGTGTTTCTCTCTCTAGAAACTAGCCAAATCCAAGAATCATCTCCGGGCTGTGAAATATGATATCCTACAATTGGTATCAGAGCTTTGTGGTGATTTCGTGAGCTTGTGTGCGTTCGGATCTTGATTAGATCGTGTTTTCTAGTTGTTTTTTGTGTTCTTGGTTCGAAAATCAAAACCCAGATTTTTGTGCTTAGATGTGTTTATGTTTATGTTTTTAAGCAAGATCTAGGCATAAGGTAACTAGTTGTGCAAGAAAAATCAAGGTACAACGTCAAAAAGGATGTGTTTTTGGTGATTTTGTTGGAAAAAGTTGAGTTTTGCTCGAAGTTGGCTTTCTGTTTGAAGGAAGCGGAATATGCAAGTTTAAATAAAGCGAAATATGCAAGTTTAAATAAAGCGAAATATGACAGGTTGATTCCAAGCGAAATATGTATTCAAGCGGAATATGACATTATCAAGCGAAATATGTCTGTTTGTCTTCAAGCGAAATATGACAGATTGTCAAGCGAAACATGTCATAAATTCTAAGCGAAATATGTTGAATTTTTCCAAGCGAAATATGTCACTAAAATCTTAATTTTTCTACGATTTTCTTACTTTGTAAAATCCCGTGAAAGATTTATTGTTAGTTTTTCTACAAGAGAAATATGACAGTTTTCCAAGCGAAATATGTTTACTTGTCAAAGCAAAATATGTTAATATTTTCCCAAGTGAAATGTGTAAGATTTCATTCAAGTGAAATATGTTAAATTTTGTCACCAAATATTTAATTTTCTATGGGTAGGTCTTACTTTGTAAAAACATCCCAAAAAAATTAATTACTCGTTTCATTTTAGATTTTTGAAAAATCCCGAAGAACAAAGTATTTTAACCCCAAAACATCATCTCTTTAACACAAGGACTCCTTATCACTGATCGATCAAGACTGATATGCATTTCATAATAAATCAAGATGTCTAATATTTATGAAAGACCCAATCTACGAAGCAGTCGGATTACCTCATATAATCTGTAATTCCATCTTAGTACATAGAATATCAAGATAAACAGTTCAGATAATGTGGATGAATTATATAATCAAGAACACGTAGATGCAAAGCGATGTGCAACGCAACTACATTGTTAACAATCTTGATATTTGACTATAACGAGTGAATAGTAATATCATTCCTGTATGATCAGTAATGTAGACAACGAATTCACATGTTGTACAAAGTACTGTATCATCTTCTCAGAAATGAAGCATTGATGTCGATTTAACGATGATATTGCATGAACAAAACAAAGTGTCCAAAATGTCAGCCAAATAAGCAGTTTAAAGTATAATGACACATTGACTCTCTGAACGATTTGCGAGATATACGGAACAGTCAGGTGTATTAAAAACATGCAAAGTTTGCATTAACGAAAGATAACAAAAGATTGATGAACAAATGAAAAATTATCTCTGACCGAAATAATAGGAAACTTCTTTAAAATCGGAATCATGACTGTAACAAAATGCAACTTATCGTTCTATCCTTGACCAATATAAGTCAAATACGGAAGAAGTGACCATTTTGAAAAAAAGATTTTAAACAAAAAGAAGATAAACACCTTCAGGAGTTTTTAGATATGAAAAAGCTAAAAGACAAGGTCAAAGATAGATTATACAAACAAGATCAGTCTGTTCAAACAGTGCACATGCTATGTAGACCAAACCCGTTTTATGATGAAAAGAAAAAGGTGGCAATAGGCTACAAAAATCCCTTATGTCTCACCCGTGCTAAGCAAGTTCAGTCTGCCCTCTATAATGGTACTGAAATAGTCATGACCAATCATAAACCTGCTGTTATGCATGAGTCAGAGGAAACTCTTGAGATAGCTGAGTTAACTAGGAAAAGAATGTATAAAAAATGAAAAGCCTTCTGTGTATTCAAAATAAAGTTAAGTTTGCACCCCCATATTACTCAAAACAGAACTATCTTGCAATCTTCGCACCTCAGAGAGATTTGACCCCTGAACAGATATTTTGGGCCAAAGATGAAAATGACAGGAAAAAGGCTGAAGACTTTAGTTCATAAACCATTTCTTTTTCAGCACCGACTGTGTATCCACCCAATACACCTGTCCAAGCTTGTCCCCAGGGTTCTTCACCCAACAAAAAGTTGCAAGTGGAAAATTAATCTTTGTACACTCATCACACAACTTTTTAACGGAATTTTACAAAACATGTAGAAAAGAGAATCACACCAACCAAGGTATCCAGAAGGGAAAGAAGGTTTTGAACAAACAAAAAGATGCTACCTCACTGCAGTCATAACCATTTTTTTCAAAACTCTTAAACAACACATTGAAGGAAGTTTAAAAAGCTCTCCTTAAAGAAGTTAAATAAATGGATGAATTTTTTGACAAATGTCAGCAAGGTGGACCAGCAAGATACTACTGTGGGCCAAGCAATGTGGCTAAAATTGAAAGGAAAAAACCTTCTCATTGCTATATGAGAATCTAATTGCTTAATTGATTGTCTAATCAAAATGTTGTTTGATTGTTGAACAATCACATCAAGTCAATAATCTTGAGTGAGATCTCTAAAATTACAAAATGAGAATCAAAAGGATGTTAATGATGAAATGATAAGAGGTTTTAAAAAACAAACGTTGAGATGGAATAACCTAAATTTAACAATTGAATGTATCAACACCTTTAAGAGAAAACATTGGAAATACAAATCATAAACTTCTTAGGATTTTCCTGAATTTGACTCATTTTTCAAAAAAAACAAACTAGAATGCACAACTTTCAGAAAAAGGACCACGTAATTAGAAAGATGAAAACTCCAAGTCTCTAAAATGAATGACACCAGAAGTTGTGAATACTTAATAATGCTAAAGATGTTCACTTAGCTCATATTGAACAAAAGAAATAGTTTTTAGAGCATAAATTAGAAAACGTCAAACAACAATACAAGGAATGTATGACTCCATCTAAGATTACCATTGCGCACACTAGATGAAAAGACATCTACCAATGTTTTAAATGAAATTGATAGTCTAAAATGCTCAGTTGAAAAGCAAAGTGTCTTGTGTCACTAGGACTCTGTCAAACCAACAGTACATGCGCACTGGCATTATGTCCATTTTGTTAAACCCCATTGACCCATCCCTCCCCTCATAAAACAATAGCAATGCTCATTTAATACTATACAACCATCTTAGAAATGTAGAAATAGTTTAGGGAGGATTGTAAATAAGAGAGAGAGTATAATCCGAACTAGATAATGCACTTAATTATGCTTGTCAATACACTAAGCTATCTCAAGAATTGTTAGAATATGTGATTGGCACTTGCCCGAAAAGTCTTAATGAAAGAGATAACAAGGCTTCCTCTACCCCTTTAACTAGGAAAAATCAAGTTACTTTTAATGATAAACCAGGAACTTCATCTAGTAACACACAGAAACACGAAGAACACCAAAAATTTTAGCATTCTAATATCCCTGTGATTCCTTCTACAGGAGTAAACAGTTTCACTGAAGCTAGCGGATCAAAGCCTAGAAGCAATACAAAGAACAATAGGAACCTGCCAGCTAAGAGTGTGAATCAGAAGACTGTAGAAGACCACCCTATGAAAAATAAGTTTGTTTGGACAAAAGTGAATCGAGTTGATTCTAGCATTAGTTCTAAGCGTGTTGTAATTAATTCGAATTCTTGAATCAGTGTGAAAATGTGTAACAAATGCTTGATATTATTTTGAACAGATATGTGTGTTTTTTAAAAAGTTTGACTTCTGTGAATGCAACCCCCACATGTTAAAATTATCTGAATAAAGGAAAGTAATTTGGAAACCAAAAGCAAACTGTCTGATAACAGATTTGAAAAAGGCCAAGCGGTTTGGAAACTCAACTGGCACAACTATTTGCCTAATGTTGGTTATCAATGGAGCCCTCACAGTAAAATAACATTTCTCCTTAGGAATACCTTATTGCGGTTATCAATAGATACCACAGGAAAGCGAAAATTGCCTTAGAGAACATGCCCTATTAACTATGCTTCCTCCTGTGAAATGTACTATTATATCACTAACCAACAGACCCCAACAATAAATGAGGGAACTGGAAATCCCAAACTCTCCACACTCGATCTGTTTTCAAATCAGGTCGTTACAGGTCGACCTTTGGTATCGTACATCAGGCTTGTTCAAAAACATATGACGGGATTCGATTTCAAAGCTCAAGAACCTTCGTAGAAAAGTCCATCGGGACCATTCAGATCAGGAATGCTCACTTTTGAAGATATCTAGGTTTATGGAGATTATGTTTAGGTAGAACAATAGTGAACTCCAGAGTATACTATGTGGAAGACTTTGGACACAATCTGTTCTTCTCTATAGGTGCCAATTTTGTGATTCTGATCTTGAAATTCTTTCAGAAAGCATCACTATGCTTTGGTTCGTGATATGAATGACGTTGACTTACTTAAAGGTATCCCGTAGCACCAATTTATACACGATATCGATTGATGATATGATGAAGTCCTCTCCAGTATGCTTGCTGTCAAAAGCATCCAAGATCAAATCATGGCTGTGGCATCGTCGAATAAATTATCGTTTGGCACATCAATCGATCATTGCCACGTAAAGATCTAGTAGAGGTTTACCAGATTGAAGAGTGAAAAAATCATCTTTGCTCAGCTTGTCAACTTGGAAAAAGCAAGAATTACTCCCATCAAACCCAAAACTGAAAACACCAATAAGGAAGTTCCTTCAACCCTTATCCATGGCTAAATGTGGTTCCAATAAGAGTTACAGAGTAATAATGGTGGAAGAAATACATTTTATCATCGTGAATGACTAGTCTAGATTCACTATTGGTTAAAGTTATTTGAGATTCAAAGGATGAAACACCAGATTTTGTCATCAACTTTCATAAGCAATATACAAGTTGGTCTTCAACAAAATATAGTCAGATACATCCGTAACACCCCCAAATTCTGTTCGCATCTCAGCGGAATAAGGTCCGGGGCGTGTTACTTCTCAATCCAACAACACAAGATAATATAGCTAACGAACCAATAAGTTCGCTTTAAAACTGATACAATTGGATTAATAAGTACGTATTACAAAAGGCCCGAAGCTTTACTTGTTTACTTGTTTTAATTACAAAGATTCCATCCCATAACAGAAACACAAAATGTAATGCGACTAAGCTTTAATTGCAAGACTTCATAATATAACCACCAAAGTACCATCCGCCACCTCGTGCTTTAATGACCTGAAAAACAGTGCATTTAAAAAAAACGTCAACATAAATTTACGGTGAATTTCATAGGTTATATGTAATGTGTATGCAGGACCGCAAGACTTTCCCAGGTGATAATGCAACAAATGCAACATCACAAAAATGCAATTACGATTGCCTAAGCACATGACACCTAAGCACGACATAATTGAATACAATTATATAAATTTTGCCTAGCATGTGCCCGTGATGATGTTCAAGCCCGTAACATCCATATCCTACATGATATACGTGCGTTTCCAGTGATAGCTAACACCGAACAGGGGATGGTCAAATCTCCTAAATAGATCTAACTATAAACATTATAACTCGCGCACACATACCCAGTAATTGACTTTCATGATTCATAGGCAAAGTGGGTTTATTCGCTAACTTAGTCAACAACTTAATCATGATAAAATTTAACACTTGCGGTCCAATATTGTAAAAACATGCATATGTTTCTCACCCAAAACATTTAATATCATAAGATTGTAAAACAAATGGGGTCTAATGACCTCACATCACACCTCGAGTGAGTAAACTGATAACAAAATATCCCAAGTAAAAACGCGTCACGCTAACGCTCGAATGCAACCTAGTTAATATAGGTCGAATCAGTATTCAAGTACGTTGTCTAACAACAACTGTATATAATCCTATATAGTTATCATCGTACTATCGTTCGGGCTATCATTACTGTGAAGAGGCCATGACATGACGTTCGAGAGTTTAGGACACTTTAAATCGTAAATCCAACAACCGTCAATTATACGTCATCCGATAGAAGTGCCTCAGTATGAAATTCCCCTAGTAATATATATCACATTCGATACCTAATCACACATATATATATATTATATATATGTATATATATAAAATGTATAAATATATATTAAAGTATATATATATAATATATTTATGGAATATAGTTAATATATGTAATATATATAATATATGTATAGGCTTATACACCATCTATTTGTTTAAGTGAAATCGTCATTATAAAGGTAAAAACTATAAAATTATGTCGTTAGAAAAATGACATAACTTTGTGTCTTATTAAAAAAAAATCCCGTTCTCGCTTTCTACGCCCCCTCTTTTCGTATAAGACGAGTGATCATAAAAATCATAATTTTGGGTTGTTTGAATTCTATATGAATGAGAGTTTTTACTGTCATATAACCAACTATATTAATCCGTTTTTATACTTTTAATTAACGTAAAACCCGTTTTTTGCCGTATCTTATCGTTTATAGCTTCTTCGTTTTTATGGATTCTTTTCGAACTAACGTTCTTCTTGTAATTGAAAGTTTTATCATATTAATTGATGTTTGTTATAAAGAATAAGTTTCTGTAATGAATAGTACTCTATAATAACAATTTTTTTATAAAAGAAATTAACAACGTAAAACTTGAAAATGGCGTATCTTCTTTCGTTAACAATCGGTTTTTTTCCGAGTTCTTTATGACCCCTCCATCCTTTTGAATGTATTATTTTTATAAAATCATAAAACATATATGTAAATTTCGACTTTCAAACAACCCCTAATATACTTTGTATCCCAAATGTGTTTTAAAACTTGTTTTTTAGGACTTTTACTTTACCCACTTTGTACAAACCCATTAGAACCCTTAATATCTTATGTATTACCATATATAGGTCATTTATGGTCATGTTTTTGTTCAATGTGAGTCCACAGCTAACAAGATAAACATGTTATTTTAACCATTTTCACTTGTAACACATAAGTTGACCTTTTAGAAAACCCCTAGATTTGCACTTAAACATGTTTCACTGCTCTTACGCACATGTAAAACACTTATACAGTTTCCTTCTAACATAATATATCATCCCTATACAAGTAAAATAAGTGTACAAAGACATTAATCATATGTAAAAATCATTGTTACATATTCAAAATTCCCCTAAATGGTGATTACTTAATATAACATATGAACACATAAAATCTAGTATGAAATGAATTTAAGCTTTATATATAACCTTGTGTGGATGAGTCGAGAAAAGAAAACCAATCACACTCTTGTGATTCAAACTCTTGGCTTGAAAAATTAGAATGAAACCTTAATTTTTCCCAAGTAAATCCTTTCTTTCTTTTCTTGATTCCTTCCTTGCAAATGGGAACCAAACCCTTGACCCCACCTTAGAATACCTTAATTATAGATGTGAGCGGCTTGTATAATGATAGAAAAATCAAGCAATGGATTTCCCAAATAACTATTTTGAGCCGTGGGGTAAAGAGAGGAGACAAGGAAGAGTTATATTGTGAATTTTTTGTCTTAATTTTTATGAAAATAATGAGTTGCATGCATGCTATTTATAGTGAAAAATATATAACTAACCACAACATGGTCCCACTTTCAAACCCCTAGCATAAGTTAATATCAAGTGTGGTTCATGGTGTAAGAGTTGGTTCCCTATGATCTTTGTAATATCTAGATATTTAGGGCCTTAGTCACCAACTTGGTGACTCCTTGGTTCTATCCTTCAAAAATTACGGCCACATATACATACTGGTGAATGTTTATATTGATTATTTTGAGTATTGTGTATAATCAGTGGGTATTCGTTTAAAGCGTAGATAGGTTTTGGTGCTTCCGGGAATGCCAAAAACGCGTTTTATAGCGAAACGTAAGCATTTTACGTAGCCAATAAAAATAAGATGAACAAAGTTATTAATTATCCTCATAATAATCATATAACACACCTTGCTATAGTAAATATTTAATCCGGTTTAATGCCCGTTTACATTGAATGATCATTTTTAGTTTTACGCGATTTAAACTTAACGTTTTACGGGTTTTATATTAAGAGCAAAAGCGTAAACCCTAAAAATAACTAGTGAATTTACATAATGTCATACATGACCTAAAACAAACCCATCTAGAAGGTGTTGCATATTTTCATATTTCATCCAAACAGATAATGGCACGGAATTTGTCAACCAAGTTATGTCTAAATACTATGAAGGTGTTGGCATATTTCATCAAAAGTCTGTTCTGAGAACTCCTTAACAAAATGGCGTTGTCGAAAGACGAAATCATACACTTGTGGAAGCAGTACGTACAATGCTGATATTCTCAAAAGCACTGATGTTTCTGTGGGCAGAAGCTGTTGCTACTGCTTGTTACACACATAATCGATCCCTAATTCATACTCGTCACAACAAAACCCCATATAAGCTTGTGCATGATAATAAGCCTGATATTTCATTTCTTCGAGTATTTGGTGCTCTATGCTATCCTATAAATGATAGCGAAAGATTAGGTAAAAATTGCAAGCCAAAGTGTACATTGGGATTTTTTGTGGTTATGCTACCCAGCAGAAGGGATTTTATATTAAATCTATAACAAAAGAATCCGTCAAATAATGGAAACAATCCATGTCACATTCGATGAGCTGCATCAGTCAATGGCTCCTGTACACATCAGTTCAGGACCCGAGCCTATGTCGATGATGCCTGGACAATTTTATTTCAGGGCACATACCCTAATCAGTCCCATGCGAACAAATATGTCTAACTACCTAGACGTATAAAGATCTGGAGTTAATATTTTCAACCAAGTTCGATGAATACTGAAAGAACTAAGTCGATGAACCATAAACTTCTGCTACTCAGGCTGTTAACCACAAGTTAGTCCCCCGAGGTACATTTGTGTCTACAACATTTGCTCAAGATGCACCGTCAACAAGTTATTCACCGTCATCAACCCTGGAATACACCCACCAGTCATTCATCATGATGGTTGCAGTTGGACCCACTATAAGAAGACACCACAATTACTCCCAAGCTATACCGCTTCAACCCTCAGTTAAAAACCCTATTACTAAGAGAACCTTGTTCTGCACAGTCATCATCCAGGGAAAGTTAGTATAGCTTGAACCCAACTAGCTACTCAATCCACCATCACATCTCGTAAAATGGTCCAAAGATCACCTCATGATAATATAGTTTGGAAATCCACTCGTCTAGTATCCACCAGAAAACAGTTAAGCTTCCATGCTCTATGGTGCTGTTACCATACGGAAACCATCAAAAGACGAACCAAAGAATTTCAAAATGGTCGTGATAGAAGACTGCTAGTTTCAAGCCATGCAAGATGAAATTCATGAGTGTGATCGACTTGAAGTATGGGAATTAGTACCTCGCCCAGTCTATGTAATGGTTATCGCTCTCAAGTGGATCTATAAGGTGAAGCTTGATGAGTATGGTGATGTACTGAAAAATAAAGCTCGGTTAGTTGCAAAAGGATATTGTCAAGAGGAAGAATCGATATTGAAGAATCATTTGCTCCATTTCTCGAATAGATGCTATTAGAATTTCATTGCAAAAAGCTGCCAGGTAAAAACATGGTCATTCCTACAGATTGATGTCAAGACTTAAGCATTAAATGAATGGGAGATCTGCATAGAAGAAGTATTCGTTAGCCAACAGAAAAGGTTTTGAGGATCCTAACATCCTAACAGCGTAGATCGTCTAGAAGAAACCTCTTTACGGGATTAAAACAGACTCCAAGGGCTTGTGTATGACACTTATAAAATCAAAGTTCCTCATATTCAACATAAATTCTTCAAAGGTGGCCTTGGAACCGAGAGTTATACGCTCGCAAAACAAGCAAAACAAATTCTCGCTCGTCAAAAATCATACGTACAGAATGAAATAAAATTTGCCTAAATTGATCCTACTGCTTGTACTATTTTTTCAAAAGAAGATTAACAGTTCAAAATTTAAGAAGTCAATGATGAGGACAAATTGCAGTATTTCTTAGGCTTACAGGTTTCTCAAAGTCCCCAGAAGGCATATAGATTAATCAAAGCTAATAGCTCTCAATATCCTTAAAGAAAAATCGAATGGATCTTATAGACCCAGTCAACACCAATGGTGGATCAATTGAACCTAGATGAGGAGCTCAAATGGATTCCAGTTAGACCATAACTAATTCAGTAAGGTTGGCTCCCTAATTACCTCTCCACATCCAGTAGACCAGAACTTGTATTTGCTGTGTGACATGTGTGCTAGATAGCAGGTCTAAGCCTACTAAAAAGCACCTAGAAAGCAATCAAACGGTTCTTTTGGTACCTTTCATATGAACTATTCACAGGGTCTTTAGTATCCAATGTGACAACGCAATGGCCTAAACATCTTATTGCAGATGCCTGAACAGTGGCGGGATGTCAAAGAACACAAGAAGAAGTACTTCGGGAAGTGCTCAGTTTCTTGGAGAAAAATTAGTAAGCTGGTCATCTAAGAAGCAGAGAAGCACTGCCATTCGTAACAGAGGCTTGAAAACATGCATGTCTGGTTGTTTGTGCTCAAATCCTAAATGGATGCGATCTTAGCTAAAAGGGACTATCATTTTGAATTCAATAAAATTCCCTCTTACTGTTGATAACCAAAAGTGCCATTGCTCTTTGCTGTAACAATGTCCAGCACTAACGATCAAAGCACATCGACATTCGTCACCATTTCATTCGAGAGCAAGTGGAAAACAGAGTGGTTGAACTCTACTTCATGGAAACGAACTATCAACTTGTAGATATACTCACAAAAGCATTGACAAGAGAACAGTTTGAATTTCTTCTACCACGACTTGGGATGAAGAGTATGACCCCAGAAACTCTCAGACGTCTTCAAGAAGGAGATGATGAGTAAAGATTATCTTTGATAGTCCTTAGTACATTTAAATAAAATAATATAATAATACAACATCTTTGTGGCCTCAGTAAAAATTTAAAAGTCATTTTGGAATTACAAAATGGCTTGCAGTTATTTCAGACTGCAACTCGCTTCTCAAAATAAGGAATGCATGTCGTCATACTGACTGTTGTTCCTGAAAACGGGTAATTTAATTTGCCCGGGCATTGATTACTTTATATCCAAGCATAAGAAATAAAACAAGTGTACGCTTGCAAGTGCATTCAATAAATGAAAAACGAGAGAAATCTTGTTTAATTGGTCTGTTGGTTAAAAGATTCAAGTTTTCATCTAGAATCAGATTTCATCAGTGTTTAAACGAAGAATTTTCAATATCTCAAACAATGTCTACTGCTCTTTAAATAGAAAACGGGTCATAATTTTGAGGGGGAGAAAATATTAAAATTCTTTCAAAAAGTCCATGACGGAATGAATGGAAAATTTTATCAATAACTGGATCATCATTTAAAAAAGGGAGTGTCTTAATTTATTTCAAGCATTAAGTAAAAGTTAATTGGTGTTAACTTTAAGACTTAAGGGCAAAATATATGACTTAAGATCTAGCTACACTACACTTGTAGGGGCGTATTTTGGCATTTATATAGACTTAATTAGCCCTTAGATAAAAAGTGTTTAAATGGAAATAGATCATGATATAAAACACAAGGACCATTCTTGCCATCTTTTAAAAGTTTGGCAAGATACATATTTTGGTCAAACTGGTCAACTCACGCACACTTTACATATTTCACCCTCACAAAACACACACGCCTACACATTTCGCTCGCATCATCTATTCGAATTTTTCAAACTCGTTTTAAGATAAAAAGTACACTCCTACACGTTTAACATCCATTTCTTATCTCGTTGATAAAAGGAATTGGATTAAAACGCATTTTTGAACTCGTAATCATCAAAATAGAAATAAGGTCTCATAAATTTAAAGATACGTTTTTCTTGAAATTAATAGAGGGGTGTTGAATCGCAAGGGTGCGATAAGGGTTGTTTGAAACGTTTTTCATTTCGTTAACAATGATGGAGATCCATGATTTCGTATACATGAATGAAAGCGAAATGGTATTCATAGTTTAATAGGTCTAGTTTTTGTGTTATGTAGCCTCACAATAGCTTCCTTATCCTTTAGATTCTATCTTTGTGGCCTAAGGATCACTTAGTGTTTGGAAATGGATTAATAATTTGGCATTCGTTAGATGGTGTATTAAGGGGAAAACCGATAGTATCTCTATATGTGATTATGCTAAATCTACATGTGCCTAAGTGTATATGTTTCCAATGTCTCCTAGTGTTATATAACATAATGATATATGTGTTTCTATCTTGATTAAAGAACGAATATACCACTTTTGTTGCTTTGAATGTTGTTGTTTATAAGTGATTAAAGGAAATTCTGAGTTGCTTAGGATTAATCTGTGATGCTACTCTAGAAATGAATTCATATATCTTAATTGTTAAATCTATTTAAAGTGTCATAAGATTAGGCAAGCGAAACATGTTTGGTGTTTACATGTTTCAAAGCCTGAACAGTTTACCTGTTATCAAGCGAAACAAGTAAGTCCTGTTTCAAGCGAAACATGGTAATGGTCCTGTTTCAAGCGAAACCATGAATGTCATGTTTCAAGTCGAAACAAGTATGTCCTGTTTCAAAGCGAAACATGTTATGTCCTGTTCAAGCGAAACATGAGTATGGTCCTGTTTCAAGCGAAACATGTTGATGTCCTGTATCAATCGAAAATGTATATCCTGTTTTCAAGCAAACATGTTAATGTGTATCAAGCGCAACATGTGTCTGCATTCAAGCGAATACAAGACGATGTACCAAAACCAAAAGCGAAATATGACATAAAGTACAAAAAAAACTCTGCCCAAAATTTCTAAAATTTTGTAATCTTGTGCCAAATGTCATATAACTGTTCACGAGTCATTTTATAAATTGTGATTTGCCCTCTATGTGTGAATATGAGTCTTAAATTCAAACTGATTCTTGTCCTGTATGTCTATCTCAGTTGACTTTGACTACTTGTTCTTAAAAGCTCGTTCTGAGAGGTGGTAAATCTGTTGACATGTTTGCATGAAACCTACCATTGCATGGTTTCTAAAAACTAATCATCTATTAAATATAAGACCAAAGGCTAACCAGTAAGAAAAATATGTAGTATAAGAACTGTATGGTTTTAATTTCTTAAGTCAAATCAAGATCCTCAAGAGACTGACATCGTCGTTGCTCGTGAGAACTATTGGGATCCTAACAGCTGAAAGAGACAACAAACACAACAAAATGTTATACTGGAAACCCACAGAAAAGCAAAAGAAGAAACCTTTACAAGTTGTTATAGATGTAATCAAGAATTCAACATGTTTCAAGCATTCGCATTTTCGCTGATGTCCCTGAAATTCCTTATGCGACAGTACTGGTATTAGCAATCACTAAAGATAAAGACTCTTAAGTCCGTAATGAGTACCTTTTACCGACAAAAAGTATGAGATTGATCTGAAGTCTTTTAGGAAATAATTGATATTTGTTCCAAGAAAAGGAAGTGAAGATTTTACTGAAGTCTCATAAAATAATGAAGACACCCTCTACCTATTCTCAATGATCCTTGGATACACAGTTCCACTTCACAAGTATACAAATAAGTTTGAGGAACTACATGCATCATCCATGGAGGACTCTGGCAGCTTGCATCTACAAGTGACTATATGGAAAAGACACTATCAATGACAGTTGAGAAGTCAAGAATTGATATTCTATGGGCATGTATTTACCAAGGAATGTTGATTATTCATCTTTGAATTGGGTAGACATTGCTGTACCAAATAGATCATGAAGACAGGAGAAAAAAGTCAAGGCTGAAACAATAAGCCATATCCTCGATTCACAAAGGTTACCAAAGATTACTTCCTCCTCCAAGCACAAATCATCAAGAAGCTCAAGTTCAACACTTTTCACATAATCAAGGATGATGGTGTTGTAGTCCGACTCAAATTTTGTCAGAATGGGTGAAGATATTTCAACAGATATGGTCTTGCCATTTCCTTCTACTATGCTTAATAAGAGAATATTCAAAATCATAAATCAGACACAGATTGATCATCCTGTATTCTACTGGTCAAATACCTCCAAAGAAGAGCAGAGGCAAGGTTCACAAAGGAAGAATAACTGCAGATACCACTAAAAGAACTTATGTGTTTGACATGACACTGACCCATAACCTCTTATCAGTAAGGAAACCTCTCGAAGAAAAGTGTTAAGCAAGAAAGCCAGCCATATACAGTTGATGACAACATCATTTTCCTGAACCAGATACATTTGCACCCACCGGGAATTAGGAAAATCTATCAGTCTCGTTGAAGCTGAAAAAGAAGCTGCTGCTGCAAGAGAAGTTCATGATACTCATGCACGAATTGTGACTAAGTCGGTTCCTGAGCCTGCAAGAACCAAAGACATCCTTCTTGCTTGTAGAGATACCTCTATGTGTCAAAGAAGAGACTTCAGTACATATCTAAAAGCTCAAGGGCATCAAATCTCTCATAATCCATTTGAACAAGAACCGCTAACAAATTAAAAGACTCTCGAATGATAGAAAGGAAAATAATAGGGAGGCAGCCGGGTGCTGGTGGCTCAAATGAAGGAACTGGTGAGATACCAGGGGTTCTAGATGAGTCAATTTTTGCAGATGTTGAGGATGATGACAATGAATGAAACAAGAATCTGCATTATCTGTAAGATATTTACAATTACATGATTAACATGCACAAAAATGCTGAATATTGAGAAGAAGGATGCTTAAAAGACTGCGGGGGATATTCAAAGAGACATTGAGCAAACCATTTACAAAAAACGTCAAGCTATTCTGGCATTCTGATTATGGTAAATGCAATTTCTTTAATCTATCTCATGATGAAGAGTCTAATAAGCAACCTCCAGTCCTACAACAAACAACACCAACCCCAACAACCATTCCAACACCACCAATCAACACCGAAGCTCTAACAATCACCACAGCTATCCCTGAAATCACTCCATTCATCGCCCTTCAGCTAAGAGTCACGAAATTAGAACAAGATATGTCTGAAGTAAAGAAGATTGATCACTCTGTTGCTGTTTTAGCTTATATTCAATACCAAGTTCCTCTAGTTGTTGATAAATATGTAGGAACAAAACTTGATGATGCTCTCCTTAAGGCTCTTGAAAGACACAATGCAGATTTAGTTGAGAAATACTTTGTGATGCCTGCTCCAGAGTCAAGCAAAAAGCAAGAATCTGAAAAGAGTCCTGAAGAGATTATCAAAATCAAAAGGGAACAAGAAGAGAAGAAACAAGAGCCAACGTATACCATCAAGTCGACTGATAAAGATGCACTTGAAGAATTTGATCTAAAGAGTAGTGCTCTACTTCAAAATCCATTGTGGCATTAAGAACAAATCTACCAACAGAAATCCTACCAACTACAGATTATATCATGCTCTCATGGAAGCATTGATAAAGGATGAAAATGCCATGGACAAGGAAGTTGCAGACACGGTTAAAGACCATAAAAGAAAGCATGATGGTGATGATGATGATGATGATGATGATGAAGGCCCTCCAGATGGATCACACCAGGGCAAGTCAACAAAGAAGAGAAGAAAAAAAGAGTCTGAGTCTGCTAAGAAGCCATCCACCACCAAAGAATCCTCCAAGGGTAAAGATCCAAGGGAGTTCGTAAAACTGGTAAGTCTGCACCAGCAAAGGATCCAGTTGAAGAGCCTACTGATAAGGTGATTATGGATGAACAACCTACTGAGGACATTCCAATTTCTGATGAAGGGTATGTCTCAGATCCAGAGGACACTGATAACGCTCATATGGAAAAGATACCAGATACAACAACATGGTTCAGACCAATACCTGAAGAAGAAAGACCTGCTTCTCCTGAACCGGAATGGGTTATTCCTCCAATTGACCTACTTGAAGTTGACAATAACTGGGAAAATGCATTTGCCAAAGCACATCAAGATCCAGATGAAAACAAGCTTCACAACAAGATTGATGATATAGGCTCATTCATCAGATGGTATTGTAGAAGGATTGGAAAAGAAGAGCTCAGCAAAGCCGATCTTGAAGGTTCAGCATTCATGATGGTGAAAGGTTTTCATGAGAACGACATTTCTCTTCAGTTTTAGATGGAAGAATGTCATAAGCTTCTCACAAATCAGATTGATTTGGTTAATCCTGAGGGTCATTGGATTGTTCCTGATATTAGCAATCCGTTGCCCTTAGGAGGACCTCCAGGTCAGATGACTATTCAACCACAATTTCTTTTTCCCAACAAAGAACTGGAGTAAACTTCTGACATGAGACAAAGAACGAAACAGAGCTTTATCAATATCCAAGCTTAAAGCCGCTCTTTATCAAGACTTTGGACTTGAAGAATTAGTTCCGTCATTATGGATTGAAAGTGAGCGAGAATATAACCTTATTGCTACAGCTATGGTAATCACAAGACAACACAGGTGGTTTAAAATAGAAAGCGCATACTACATCAACAAACACACTAAAAAGGTTAAACTTAAGCTCCTTAACAAAGTACACATCTTCAAAATCCAATTTACCTGTACTGATTTTACCTTTACCGGTGATTCTACCTCCTTTAGGATTTTCTCTAAATGCAACAAATCCACCATCAATTTCTTCATAATCTGAGAGGTAGGACTTGTTTCCAGTGATGTGCCTAGAGCATCCACTGTCAATTACTCCTTTTTCCTGCAATTCTAGCTGTGGATTGCCCTGCACAAAAGTAAGAGAATCAGGCTCTCTTAGGGACCCAAGCCATTACAGACTTGGATCTGCCTTATGCATCAACATAGTCAAATATTTTAAAATTCATTGATGCACCATTGTGTCTGAAGACATGGTCTAAAACCTTTTGCTTTGGTCTCCAAACCCAACATGCTAAGGCCTTAACAACATTAGCCTCATTTCCCTTATTATTGCTTACTACTGCTTTTAGCCCAACAGTAGTAACATCTTCCTTAACAGTATTAACTTTTTCTTTTAAATTATTGTGCTTATTTGTTGTAGACTTGTTAAAGGGCCTTCTAACATGTGTAAGTGCTTTATTTAAAACATTTGATACTATCTTTGCACTATTCATTGTTGGTCTTGGGTAGGCAGTATTAATTGGTCTGACAGTATTCACTGATACTGCTGCTTTTGAAAAGTTTTGCCCAACAGTATTAAGTGATTTAATGCCAAATTTCATTAAGACTGCTTTTGGAACAAAATTTCCTTTTGGATGAGGGTGAGTCATTTTTTGAGAATTTTGATGATTTACCCTTCTAGAATTGTTCCATACAGTTTTCTCTACCATTTTCTTTTCATACAAATCACAATCTTTGATCAAATGATTAAAACTGCCACATTCATAACAAGCTTTATTTTTAAACTCAAAATTACTTCCTAATTTCTGAGTCATTAAGTTATTCCGGTTTCTCTGGTTACCTCTAGGGCTTTGACTGTTTTTTCTTAGGGTATTTAGCTTGGTTTTTGTTCTCTACCTTCTTAACAGACTCCTTAGGTATTTTCTCATGCTCATTAGATTTAACAAATTATATTTTGGCAAAATTAGGTTTTTTCTGTTTAGATTTAAACTCAGTCTCATTCTTATCCTCACTGTCAGATATCCAGTCTTAATAAGAGGTTCACCAACAGACTTAGGTTTTGACACACTAGTCTTAGCTTCTCTTATTGCAACATCAGATATACTAGTTACTGACTCACTAAAATTATATTCTCCCTCGTCAACAAGTACCAAATCATATTTAGGGGGCATGAAGTTCCCAATATAGGGAGGGGGAACATCATGATACCCTTCACTTATTTTGTACCTTTTATTTTCCTGACCATCAAACACATGACTATCAACTACTTGACTATCAAACCCCACATCAGTCTTGAACTTATCACTTACTTGAATCTCTAACAGTTTGTTTAGATTTTTTGATGAATTTCCAAACTTTTCTAAGGTTAGTTTTAAATCATCTCTTTCCTTTTCAGCTTTTTCAAATTTCTTTCTAAGCTTTGTTAGTGCATTATCTCTCAACTTAATATCAAGTTTTAAAATCTTTATGTCTTCTTCAAAAACAACCTCATTCTTTTTATACACATCTAGTCTAGCCTCTACAAATTCTAGACCTACTTTATAAGCACCTGTATTTAATTGAGACTTATTAAAATCTTTTGTCTATTTATCATAATGTTCTTTGAGAGTTTCATAAGATTTTAAACATGCTTTAGAACAAGTAGATACCTCAGAATCTGAGCTTGAAGAACTTGAAGAACCTGAAGATGTATATGCCATAAGTGCAAAGTTTGTAGGTCCTTCTTCAGCCTGATCACTCTAGTCATATCCAAGTCTATCTTGAGCCACCAAAGCTTTTGTCTCTGTTGTTTCCACTGTCACATTCCTCCTTATAGGTTCTTTGTTCCTGTTCTCCCTTAGAGCCCTGCACTCCCTTGCTTTTTATGACAGTTATAGCATTCCACCTTTGATTTGTTAAACCCTATGGTCTCAGAACCATTTGCATTAATCTTCCTTCCAGTCTTATTTAGAAATCTTCTGGCTCTCATGGTCAACATAGCCATCTGCCACTTTAGATCCATCTCTTCCAAGTCATCAGCATCAATCTGTTGTAAGTCCTCATCATTTAATTGTGGACTGTTAGATTGGTTTGCAAAGAAAGAATAGATCACAGCATCACTCATACTATCAGTATTGGCAGAGTTAGAACCATAAGCTTGATTGGAACTGCCAGAGTTATTGGAAGACATAAAAGCCACATTCTGTGAATTTTGGTTTGAGCTTGATGACCCTTTAACTTTAGTTTTATAAATCTTTAGATTGTTGTATAGGTCATCCATGCTTAAGGTGTCTAAATCAGGTTTGTTTCTCCAGATCAAGGTATGAGTCTTCCATTCTGATGGGAGACTTCTTAGAAACTTCAGATTCATATCTTCTTGAGAAATAGTTTCACCCAGAATCTCTAGCTGACTGATAAGCTTTTGAAGCTTATCATAGGTTTGATCAAGTCCTTCTGAGCTTGATCCATTGAAATTCTCATACTGTTGCTTTAGAAGTGTCTTCTGAGTTTTCTTTGACTCCTTATTACCTCCAAACCTTTTCTCTATGGCATCCATCAGAGTCTTGGCACATTTGTAGGTATTAAACTTTAGTTGATGTTCATTTAGAAGAGCCATCAACAGTGTACCTGTTAGATATTAGAAAAAGAATTGGTCACCCCGTGTATTTTACCGTTTATTATAGCTCGTAGTTTAATAGTTAATCGTATGATTATCAGTTTTGAACCGGGTACTAATACCCTGTATTTTGTAAGAACTATAAATACCTCTTCCAACTTTGGAAGAGGTAGCTAGTCAAATATACATTTTCCATTTTACACATAGAGCTTTCTCTCTCTAGAAAAACCTCTCCATGTGTTTCTCTCTCTAGAAACTAGCCAAATCCAAGAATCATCTCCGGGCTGTGAAATATGATATCCTACAATTGGTATCAGAGCTTTGTGGTGATTTCGTGAGCTTGTGTGCGTTCGGATCTTGATTAGATCGTGTTTTCTAGTTGTTTTTTGTGTTCTTGGTTCGAAAATCAAAACCCAGATTTTTGTGCTTAGATGTGTTTATGTTTATGTTTTTAAGCAAGATCTAGGCATAAGGTAACTAGTTGTGCAAGAAAAATCAAGGTACAACGTCAAAAAGGATGTGTTTTTGGTGATTTTGTTGGAAAAAGTTGAGTTTTGCTCGAAGTTGGCTTTCTGTTTGAAGGAAGCGGAATATGCAAGTTTGAATAAAGCGAAATATGCAGGTTTGAATCAAGCGAAATATGACAGGTTGATTCCAAGCGAAATATGTATTCAAGCGGAATATGACATTATCAAGCGAAATATGTCTGTTTGTCTTCAAGCGAAATATGACAGATTGTCAAGCGAAACATGTCATAAACTCTAAGCGAAATATGTTGAATTTTTCCAAGCGAAATATGTCACTAAAATCTTAATTTTTCTACGGTTTTCTTACTTTGTAAAATCCCGTGAAAGATTTATTTCTCGGTTTCAGTTAAGATTAGTAAAATCCCGTAGAATAATTACTTTAATCACATCTAAAACATATCTTTAACACAAGTCTCCTTTATCACTGATCGATCAAGACTGATATCATTTCACAACAAGTTCAAGATGTCTAATATGTCGGAAGATATCCAGTATGCCGGTTCCGATACACGCCCACCAATGCTTGACAGAACAGATTTTGACTCTTGGCAACAACGCATTCGTCTGTATTGTCTGGGAAAAGATAATGGAGAAAACATCATGAAATCGATTACTGAAGGTCCATTTCAAATGGGAATGTTCATACAAACTATTGCTGAAGAAACTGAGGGTGCACTTCAACTTGGTCCAGAACGTGCTAGAGTCTTTACAGACCTTACAGCTGAAGAAAAGGAAAGGTATAAAGTTGACATTCGTGCTACGAATATCTTACTTCAAGGTATACCAAAAGACATCTACACACTCATCAACCACTATACTGACGCTAAAGACATTTGGGATAATGTGAAGATTATTCTGGAAGGTTCTAAGTTAACAAAGGATGACAGGGAAACACAATTATACGATGAATTTGAACGCTTCCTTCAAATCAAAGGAGAGACCATTCATGTTTACCATGTTAGGTTTACGAAGCTCATTAACGACATGAGAAACATCAAGATGACCATGACCAGAATAACTCTAAATTTGTGAACAACATGTTACCTGAATGGAGCAGATTCATAACTAAAGTCAAACTCAACAGAGGTTTGAAAGAGTCT
>BQNB010004335.1:24579-108501 GCA_026074375.1 Tanacetum coccineum | reverse complement strand
AAGAGAGTTTTGTCAATGGTACCTCTTCTATAGCCATTCTTCAATAAGAGAGTAGATAAAGTAGCATATCAGGCTCTCTGGGAGCTTAATGTAGCCCATAGAGAGCTTTTACAACTTTGTAGACTTTTTGAGGATATTTAGGATCTTGAAAACCTGGTGGTTGAGACATATATACCTCCTCATCAATTTTTCCATAAAGGAAGGCACTTTTTACATCCATTTGATAGACTATAAAGCCCATGTATGAGGCAAAGGCTAAAAAGATCCTTATGGCTTCAATCTTGGCCACAGGAGCAAAAACCTCATTATAATCTATCCCTTCTTCTTGCCTATGTCCCTGAGCAACTAACATTGCTTTATTTCTTACAACAACTCCTCTTTCATCCTTCTTATTTCGATAAACCCACTTTGTACCTATAGCCTTCTTCCTATAAGGTAAATCTACTAAGACTCAAACCTTCTGTATCTTAAACTGCAGCAATTCTTCTTGCATAGCATCAACCCAACATTCATCTTCAAGTGCTTCTGAAATCTTCTTGGGTTCATTTAGAGATAGGAAACAAGCAAATAAACAATCCTGGAAGTCCTTATGAATATTTTCTTGCTTTTGAAACATGCAAACAAAAGCATGACTCCCAGAACTTTTATTGCCTTTGCATCGGTTTAGACACAGCTGAGGTTGGATCTCCTAGAATAAGGGCTGAAGGATGAGAAGAGATAATCCTTGATGTGGGAATAGGACTAACATTCACAATAGATTCCAAGTTTGTGAAGTCAGCCACTGCACCCTCAGCATCATAAGACGAAGTAGTAAAAATACCATCAGGAGAATTTTTGATCAAATACCTCACGTGGATATCTCTTTCTCTGATGTTACACTTGTCCAGATATTTGATGGATCATAAGAGATAGTCCCTCATTAGGACTGGCAGTACTAACTGGTATGCTAACAGTATTAACTAGGTTAGTACTGCTAGCTTTAGCTGGTGTGCTAACAGTACTAAAAATGTTAGTACTGCTAGCCTTAGCAGCTCCTGCTTGTATAACCAAGTTCTTATTTTCTTGTGCATACTGCTTCCTGAGAGCTTCAGCTTCCTCATTAGCCTCCTTTTCTTGCCTCTTAAGTCTTTCAAGTTCATCCAAAAAGACTTGTTCTTCCTCTCTTGGACCTTCTCTCTTTTCATCTGTCTTTAAATCAGGAGAAATTTTTGAAGAATAGGAAGGCCATATTGGCAGTACAAAGCAGATCTGTGATCAATCATCCTCTTATTTTCAGAATCCCCTGCATCAATAATGTCTTCTGTACCTGCATGATGATTAGCTTCTTGTTGACCTGCATGTATGTTAGCTTGATTCTCTGATCTAACAGGATGATAGTTCATAGAATCAGTTAAGTAATCAAGATCAAAAAGCCAAGTTGGTCCTTTCCCTGCAACATTTGGTTTGTTCTCTAAAAAGGTGATGTGCAGGTTTTCTTCAACTCTTTTGGTTTCTAAATTATATACCCTAAAAGCCTTGCTTTGTAGAGAATACCCAACTAAAAAACCCTTCATCTGATTTTCCAGCAAACTTGCCCAGGTGGTCAATGGTATTCAAGATGGTTACATGGCACCCAAAAGGTCTTATATAACTTATAATTGGTATCTTACCAGTTAAAAGTTCATAAGGTGTCTTATTATGAGGCTTGGTCACTAATACCCTATTTAGAACATAACAAGCAGTACTAACTGCTTCAGCCCAAAAAGTGTTAGGTAAAAATGAATCTGCAAGCATGGTCCTAGCAGCCTCAATAAGGGTCTTGTTCTTTCTCTCAGCAACCCATTTTTGTTGTGAGTTTCTGCATTACTGTATTCCCTCTGATCCCCTATGACCCAGCAGAATACAATACATCCTAGTTTCCTAAATTCTCACTAATAACACTTCTAAAGTTTTTAAGTTTTTGATGTAATTGGATTTCACATATTGTCTTATAAAGTCCTTAAGGATTCCACTAGTTTCATCCTTTAGTTCTTTAAGAAAAATACCCAAATAAATCTGCTAAAATCATCAATGATAAATAGGCATAGGTCTTCGGTTTAAGCTCCTTACAGATGTAGGTCCAAACAAATCCATATGAAGAAGTTTTAAGAGTGATAATAAAGCTTACTGATTTGGTCTTACAGGAGGCTTTGTGTTGCTTTCCTTTCTGACAAGCAACACAAGTGTGGTTCCATTATGAAAAATCTTTTGAGAGGTAAACCACTTACAAGGGTTTCCCTTACAAGTATGTTTAAGTTTTGAATTGACATGACCCAACCATCCTATGCCATTTGTTAGATCCTCATTGTGGCCCTTTGCAATAAACAAGCCAATCTCCTGAAGGAACAAGTTCTCTAAATTGAAACTATACATGTTGTTTTATCTAGGGATTTTAAGTAATACTTGATTTTCATCAGGTAACTTAAACTCAGAAGATAAAACAAGACATTCAGAGTCAGTAAACAGAACCTTGTTCTTTTTGTCACACATTTCTGACACAGAAAAGAGATTGAAATGCTGAAGTTTTTTCACAAAGCACACATCTTAAAAATCTAACTTTCCAGTTTTTATTTTACCTTTACCAGTGATATAACCTTTACTACCTTCAAAAGCAACAGGGCCACCATTAAAGTCTTGAAATTCATCAAGGTAGGCCTTGTTCCCAGTCATGTGCCTAGAACATCCACTATCAACAATTCCTTTATTCTTTAGAGCTCTATGTGGATAATCTTGCACATTAAAAGAAAGAGATTAGATTCACTTAGGGACCCAAGCCTATTTGGGCTTGAGTCTGCCTAGTAGATCTTAGAAAGTATAACAATTTCTAAGACTGGATCCACCATTGTATTTGGATCCACCATGGTATCTTTGTGGTCTCCAATTACAACCTGCTGAGGGCTTAACAGCAGTTTCCCTTTTTCCCCCAACAGTACTAACTGCATTTACCTTAGCAGTATTAACCTTTTGTTTTGAAAAATCTGTTCTAAGTACTGTTGTCTTTTTGAAAGGCCTTGAAGATGGTGAATGAGTTTTGTGAAAAACATTTGCTGGTCTAACTCTATTCACAATGGGCTTAACAGTATTAACTTTCATGGCAGTACTAGTTAGTACTGTCTGTCTGTTAACACTTTGCCTAGCAGTACTAAATTTTTTAGTACTTGCTAGCTCAACAGTAACTAAACTGGAATTTTACCAGTTCTAGTTAGTACTGCTGAAGGAACAAATTGGTTTTGTTTATTTACTCTTTGCACATTATTCCAACCATTGTTTAACTCAGCTTTTCTTGCCATCCTCTTCTCATGGAAATCACAATCTCTAATCAAATGATTAAGACTTCCACATACAAAACATGCTCTTACAGTAAACCCATACCCCAACTCTGACAATATCTACTTTTAGGTTTTTAGACTATGTGATAAACATGAATCTTGATAGTATTTCCCTAGGAGTTTTTTTACTTGCTGTTAGCAAACAAAGTGTTTCTTGTCTTTCCTTGGTGTAGATACATACTTAATATACACTATTTGATTCATACCCTCAATGATCGGAGCATCAGAGCCAGACCTTAGGTTGACATTCTATAATTAGATACATTGACAACTGGTGTTCAAACACTAATTCAGAGGTTCATTGTAGCACAATGTTAGATTTACAGGTATCAAATTCACTTGTTTGGGATATCAGATTCACTAGAATTGAGGTCTGTATAATTGGACCATATGTTAGAATTGTGAAGTAATCTACTTCAATCTCATGTCAGATGGCATATAATTTCCTGTCATGTGCTGGGGTTACTCATGCAATCCAACTACATAACAGAACCTAACTCATACATAATGTTGTATTTCTAACCACCTCTCTTAATTCATAAAAACACGCTGCAACACTTCTTTTCCATAGCTCAAAATCCATCCTATCTATTGATCCCAATACCCAAGCCCAACTAATTATTATCATCTCATTTGGGTATTTAGCATTTACTAAAATACATAGAAGAGTTATGCCATCTTCTACTTAGCCTTAAATATCCTTTTTCCATTTTGAGCTTCTCTAATATTTTTCTATGGTATGTCGAACATCTGTTTATATCATCTAGATCTAATTTCATAAACTTTAGCTTTGTTCATACCAAAGTTGGTCCCCTGATTGATGAGCAACTAACATTGCTTTCAACTTTCTTAAGACCTTGAGAAATGCCTTTATTTCTAGCATGCAACACTAAGTCTTGTTCTCTCTGAGCATCATACACTTATTTAGATTTACATAAGACTCTTTACACTTATTTGAAAGGAAATTACCTCTGTGACTGAGTCCTGAGCTGTTGTAAGCCATCAAAGCATAGATCATCATCATTTTAATGAGATTGTCAAATCTACCACCTTCTCCATCAATTGTCACCAATGCTTTAGAATCCTCCTTCTGTCTAGTTCTGCTCCCATCCTTGTTTCTAGAATTCCATGCATCCCTCCTCCTGTTATCTTGAGTTCCCTTGATTCTACACTCTCTAGCAAAATGCCCTATTTTGTGGGAATTGTAGCATTCCACCTATTGTTTTATCAAGCCAACAGGTTCTTTTGCATCAAATTGTAGCTTTCTACCAGTCTTCTTGTAAAACTTTTTCATTCACATTGAGATCATGGCCACTTTGCCACTTCAAGTCCATTTCTTCAAGATCATATTCATCAATCTGTTCCAAGTCCTCATGATCCATTTAAGGGCAAACTTGATTGATAGCAGGTAATGAGTATGATGAAGGTTTATTCATACTTTAGAGTTTTTGACCAGAAAGATGGGAACACAAAAAGGGTAACTAACAACATTAGTACTGCTGTGTTTTCAAGACAAATGCATCCATTTTGTGTGGGCAGAAGATGTATTCATTAGAAGCCTTTTATATCACCTCTCAATAAAACACTAGATTAGTTTTACAGATCATCAAAACTGAGACTGTCCACTCCTGGTTTGGTTCTCATAATTAAGGAAACTTGTGACCAGGCAGAAGGTAGAGATCTTAGGAATTTTTGATTTGCATCCTCAGTAGATACAACCTCTCCATGAATCTCGTAAACGTGATTCAGAAGACTTTGGAACCTGTCAAAGCCTTATGTGAAGCCTTCTGTGTTGGATAGCAAGAATCCTTCAACTGATGCTCAAGATATACTTTACATCTTCTTGGATTCGTCATTTCCACCAAATCAAGATTTGATGGCATCCTACATTTCTTTTGCATTAGTCATCTTATGGAAATAGCAAGATGATCTTCTGGTAGGGCCATAAGCAAGGTGGTCCTTGCTTTCTCTCTCTTCTTGGCTACAATCTCTCTGCAGTTCTAGGAGCAAAACTTAATTGTCCTGATGTATCTGAGTGAATTGATCAAGACCATTCCCATCAATATTGTATCACCTCCGCAGATTGGAAAGTCTGTATGGCCAAATAGTGTTCTATTTTCCATAGCCCACATATATCATAATTATCCCTTTTTTGAGAATATCACTGATGGTAAGATACTGAATGAGGAGTTTTTGTTGGGTGTGTGTTTGTGTGATGGTGGAGGTGTGTGGTGGTGTGGTGGGGAATTCATCTTGTGATGTAGACAAGTATTAGTTTTGAAGAATGAAGTTTATAACTAGATTTGATTTTGCTTTCTCAACAAAGTTTCTCACAGGCTCTGATACCATTATGAGAGTACCTTAGGAAGAGATCTCTTGCAGCCTATAAAGAATGATAGCCAAAATGCATAAATACATTTGATAATGTAGAAACACTGAATATAAATACATTTGTATAATTGCAGAAGACGTTAACACAATACTAGAGAAAAACAATGACGAAACAAAATAATAACTTCTATTAATCTGCTTTGAGAAGATTACATCTTACTAACAATGAGATATGATTTTGCTATGAGATATCTTAAGATCGTCTATCTAACTATGCCAAGAGGGATCCTTTTATAGACCAAGGATAAACCCTAACAGGCTTACAAAACGCATACATATCTTTTCCTAAAATATCTCATACATATCTCTTAAATGGTACTAACTATTTTCTACTATCGATACTAACTAATTGATCAATACTTAACATTTTGTACTGTCAGTACTAACTATAACTATCAGTACTAACTAATTGTACTGTCGGTGAAAGAAACGATGGTGAGATTCTTTATGAATCAAACTTGTTCCAGGTTACGAATTAGCGGTTGATGAAATTTTGAAATGCTAAAACTCTCGATGTGTCACAAAATCACTTTAGCAAGTGACACGACGATTGATTTTCAAATTAATTTTTATTCAATCAGTGAGACTTAGTCCCTCTGGTTCACTCTTATCGTGATGTCTGCTTTGAGACGTTCCGATAATGAGAACCAGCTGAGTACGATGAATCTAATACATATGTGTTAGAAAGATTCAATACTGCAAGCTGGAAATCCTGTCAAGGAGATTCTTCTTAAGATTGAATCTACCTGATCACAGGTCGATCCTCACGGATTCGAAGGTTAAATCCAACCACATGGGCGAATGACAAAGCCATATTCGTCCCCTAGATTTATTGCTAACTGTTTTATTGCAGATTTGTATAAAGATGGTGTGGAGGTACCTGATTCCAGCTGCTGCTCAAGACAAGTCAAGATTCATAGCCGCATGCTCATACTCGACCGACAAATGTAATCACATGATGAAAGCTCAAGTACATGTTTTCAAGACTTCCGCTACTCTGATACCGAACGTCCTTCTTGAAGTGACGAAGTGTTAAAGTTAAAGACTTCAAGAAAGGTGACAATCAAAGCTTTCAAAAGATCAAGAAAAGTATGAGCATGTCGATCCAAAAGTCACAAGTGCACAAGATTGCAAATGTTTACAAGTTGATAACAAGAGATTATGCTTGGTTGATGATCTCAAGAAGCTCAAAGATCACTTACAAGTTAAACAAGCTAAAAGCCTAAAGTCAAAGTCTACAAGCATATCTCACAAGATAATAAAATCAAGACTGCGAGCTCAAGATTGAAGACAAAGCATAGTATGCTAGGTTTAAGATTTTGTAAAATGGAGTGATCTCCCTTAGGGGGAGATTGTTAGGAATACGAAAGTATCGGTCACTTCCATTAAGTTAGCTCGTTTAGAAATATTTGGAAAACTTAGGAAACTAAGTAGGCTAGTTTACCAAAGCCCAACATGAGCCCATAAGGCCCACGTCAAAGGCTAGGGCAAACCAGCCATTTGGTACTATAAATACCCTCTCCAAGGTATGAAGAGGGTGTTGGTTGATTGGTTAGTCTCACACATAATATAATTTTCCTTCTTTTCATTTCTCTTTCTCTCTAACACTCGGCCAACCCATTCCCTCCTCCTCCAATCTTGTTTTAAGGGTTTAATGGCTTGTGCTTACTTTGTAGCACAACCCGTGCTTTCTATATAAAATAAGTGTACGTGTCAGTGCATTTATTTGTCATAATAAGAGAAATCTTATTTTATTGGTGAAAAGTTGTCTTCACAATAACTCAGTGTTTTTAGTAATCATAAAAAGATTTTCAAAGACAATTCGACCACTCAAATAATGACTACAGCTCTTTAAATAGAAAACGAGCAATTATTTTAGAGGGAGAAAGTGTCATCAAATAATCTTTTAAAACAGTCTTTCAAAATAAGTTACGGAATAAACGGATAAAGTTTTTGATAATGACGGATAACAATTTAAAGGGGAGTTAACTTATATTAACTACAAGGGCTTTAGATGTCATTTGTTTCAAACTTTAGGGACTTATTTGCAATTTAAGACTTAGTTGATTCTCACAGAATAGATGTAAGCTTATCAATTCTTCGAACACGATCTCAAGTATATGTGCGTACTAGATTTTGTTGATTCTGAGGTGTTGAAACCAGTAAGGGGGAAGGAGTATATACACTAGAACGCACAACAAGTATACGTAATAGAGCCCATAGCCTTCTTTCATTTTAGGCCATTTCGGGAAGACGAATTTCATAACCGCAGAGAAAATCAATGTTTTAACTTATTACTTTCGGGTGCACTATTTCAACTTCATAGGGGAAGAGATATCTTATGATTTCAAGTACGCATCCTTTAAGATACTAGGGGGAAGTGTTGTTAGAAGATTTATCCTAAGCGTGAGAAGATTGGTTACTGATTCAATAAATGCTTCCTCAATCGGTTAATCACTAAGCTTATTTTTAAAAGGGGAGTAGAATTAGTTGACAAAAGAGGTACACATAGGTTTGATAAGTATGATAATTCCTTAAGTTAGTCAGTATTCTGCAGAAAGAAATGTGTACATTTGGGACTTAGTTGACTTATGTGTTATCATTTTGATCACTTAGAGGGAATAATTGTGACATCCGGGACTAGTTGACTTTTGGTGTTGCATATATATTCATCACTATCGTGTAAGGAGGTAATAAAAAAAATTTACGGGGGGACAAAATCCGGGAGACTTAATTGACTTTGGTGTTACGGTATCAAATTAATTGCGTTTCTTCGATTGTTTCGGGTTTTTTACATCATTTGCAGCCTGCAAGAAAGCCTTGAATCTACTCAAGAAAGGATTGCTAGTTCGGGGGGAAGCTAAGACAACTTCCAAATGGAGATTATCGAGACGGACTGCAAATTGCTGACATGGATAAAATGACTTTGTCATTTTCGGTTTGAACATTTTTAGGTCCTATCTCATACATATCTTGTGAAAATAAATGTGTAGTGTTGACTTTAAAATTTGGCATATATAGTGTTTAAGTACGAATTTTCAAGAATTTCTTAGTAAATTCAAAATCTTTCAAATTAACGTACTCAAACCCCATATAATATCCCTCATAATTTGAGGGGGAGCATTAAAATGTTTTAAATAAGGCTTGTTCATAATCGGAACATTTTTTCCCCAGATGCTTATTTTTAAATCAATTGATATCCAAAATATCAAAAGATTTGACATTTTTGATAAGGGGAGAAAATGTGATTAAAATATGAAACTTATAAATGTGATCTAAATAACTCTAGTGCTGCTTATCCCCATATGTGCAAAACCGTTTTTGAATATCGATGCACATATGAAGGGGGAGCAAATTTGGATGGTGAATGGCAACACATGACAATACCAATAGACCAACCATGCATTTAATTACTTGGAGTTAAAAGGTTGTTAGAATTAGGTATCTGTCCCACGATCCCGCCAGAACCAGAGGGATCTACCCAGGGATATTCCACTAGATAGTGTAGAAGTCCTTAGGTATGATGAAAAAGGAGAAAAAAGTGAGGAATGGGAAGAATGCAGACTGAGATAGAGCTAGCACTAGAATAAACCCAATAAGGTGCTAGTAATGAAGTCTCGGTAAGCATTGAAAGGGTTGAAGAATTAAAAAGAAAAGTGAAGATAAAGGGTGAAAAGAAAGAAGCCCTCCTTACACTTAAGCAGAAACCGGGTCAATACATATGCTATCAGCAACACCTAAGCTATTGTCTGGTATTGAAGATAGTCATCATGGACCCAATGATGCAATGCAAAACCCTCCCTAGCCATTCAAGGTCGGAAAGACTCTTGTCTCAAAACTCACGGAGATACACTCATTTCTATCAACTTTCTCACTCCGAGTTAGTTGATATTGAAAATGTGGCACTCAGCACCTGCCTCCGATCACTAAAATAAAAGTGCACTATCGAGTCTAGAGCCAATAAAGAGATCATCTATAAATCTCTATAGGACACTATCCAATAATGCTTGATCTTCACACACTATGAAATTTATGTAAATATTCTAAGAGTCCTACGCATTATCTTTGTAATTGTGCCAGCCCATCTGAGTGATACTTAAGTATTCACAGTGAAGATAGAAATCCTGCTTTAGCCAACATCAAACAAGCTCATGGTAGGTGACTTGTGCGATTCTTTATGAATCGAACTTGTGACAACTGGAAAGAAATGATTGTGAGATTTTATATGAATCAAACTTGTTCCAGGTTATGAATTAGCGGTTGATGAAATTTTGAAATGCTAAAACTCTCGATGTGTCACAAAATCACTTTAGCAAGTGACACGACGAGTGATTTTCAAATCAATTTTTATTCAATCAGTGAGACTTGGTCCCTCTGGTTCACTTTTGTCGTGCTGTCTGCTTTGAGACATTCCGATAATGAGAACCAACTAAGTACAATGAATCTAATACATATGTGTTAGAAAGATTCAATACTGCAAGCTGGAAATCCTGTCAAGGAGATTCTTCTTAAGTTGAATCTACGTGATCACAGGTCGATCCTCACGGATTCGAAGGTTAAATCCAACCAAATGGGCGAATGACAAAGCTATATTCGTCCTCCAGATTTATTGTATGAATGTTTTTTTTTTTTATTGCAGGATTTATTTAAGATGTTGGAGGTACCTGATTCTAGCTGCTCTGTCAAGACAAGTCAAGATTCATAGCCGCATGCCCATACTAGACAGACAAATGTAATCACATAATGAAAGCTCAAGTACATGTTTTCAAGACTTCCGCTACTCTGATATCGAACGTCCTCCTTGAAGTGACGAAGTGTTAAAGTTAAAGACTTCAAGAAAGGTGACAATAAAAGCTTTCAATGATCTAGAAAAGTATGAGCATGTCGGTCCAAAAGTCACAAGTGCACAAGATGGCAAATGTTTACAAGTTGATAACAAGAGATTATGCTTGGTTAATGATCTTAAGAAGCTCAACGATCACTTACAAGTTAAACAAGCTAAAAGCCTAAAGTCAAAGTCTACAAGCATATATCACAAGATAAAGGAAATCAAGACTGCGAGCTCAAGATTGAAGACAATGCATAGTATGCTAGGTTTAAGATTTTTTAAAATGGAGTGACCTCCCTTAGGGGGAGATTGTTTGGAATACGAAAGTATCGGTCACTTCCATTAAGTTAGCTCATTTAGTAATATTTGGAAACTTAAGAAACTAAGTAGGCTAGTTTACCAAAGCCCAACATGAGCCCATAAGGCCCACGCCAAAGGCTAGGGCAAACCGGCCATTTGGTACTATAAATACCCTCTCCAAGGTGTGGAGAGGGTGTTGGTTGATTGGTTAGTCTCACACATAATATAATTTTTCTTGTTTTCATTTCTCTTTCTCTCTAACACTCGGCCAACCCATTCCCTCCTCCTATCTTGTTCTTTTCTTTCTTGTCATTTTATAATATAAGGATTGCAAGGTTTCTCAACGTTGTTTTGTTACAACTTTTATAAGATTGTTTAAATACGGGTTTATATGAATAAATAATTAATGGAAAGCAAACCATACAACACCCCATTATAGCCTTGAGGTAACACTTCATTGTGAAGAGAGTCGATAATCAACCATAAGTTGTTCTTTTTCTATTTCCCTGCAATCTTCAACAAACTCAATAAGTTTTCATAAAATTAATCAGTTAAGGATTACAATAATTTTGTGCAAGCCCACATTTTGAGTGCATAATATATGTTTTCAAACATACTAAATATAACACTATTTTCAAACTATATTATTATGATACAAGGCATTGAAGTAACTAACTGAAAAAGAAACCATCAAGATAAACAATACTCATGTTATACCATTAACCAAATAGACACTAATCCAATTTCCAGAAGAGGAAATACATTATAATAAGACTAGATTGAATAGTACTCGGCCTAAATATTAAGTAAGACGACAAACATTCATTATTAGTATGTTTGACGAAAGAGGAAACATATCTATAACAAGACCAAAATAGAACCAAGACACGCCAAATATTAGCAACTCTTTCATCTTGCAACAACTTCAGCTTATATCAAACATGTATATCATGAGCGGACCTCTTTCACGATGAGAATCAACAAAAGTCAGGGACAATCTCTCGGTCAAGTCGGTTTGTATTTTTCACGTCGTGTTTTTAGACATCGCGTTAGGAGCAAAAAAGGATTGAAGATAGTTATTGGCGATGAAGATGGAAATCTCACTAATACTACCACCAACGTTTTCTACAAAGAAGTGCTACAAAATTTATGATCACGTCGTCGTCTATATGTAAAGGTATCTTGCATTAGTAGAAACAAAGTATTGAAGATGTTTATTTTCTTTTTTGGATTTTTTATTATTGTGTTTCATATAACGTATGTTTGATTGTCACCAATAGTATACTTTAATTTGATTATCCAGATGTGGTTCTCTCTAACTTATAAGTTCATAATATGTAATATCATTTACTACATTCTTTGATGTTATTTTAAAATACTCGTGAATTTCACGGGTCTTTTAGCTAGTAATATTATATATTAAAACTTATATAACCTCATTTAATAACTATATCATTTGATGTTTATGTATTTTTGTCATATTACTTTATTAACTATCTATTATACCATAAGATCCAGTTTTTTCATTAAATGTAGAGTAGAATTGATTTGTTGAATTGATTATGGTAGCCTCTTAATTTGCCAAAATGCACAAACCCTTCCATTCATGGTTGTAGGCATATGAAGAGTCTCAGGAGTTAAGCCCGTCAGTTACAACTGGAGTTATTTTAGTGTTCGATTTTGATTATGTGATGATTTTAGATCTTGATTTGATATCAAATCCCAGGTATACCATTAGTTCCCACCTCCTCCTTCACACAGATTCAAACACAACCACCACCGCCAATAATTATGAGTTATAAAAAAGCCTGAAGTAAACAATTCAAATCAGTTCAAGGTAATTTTTATTCATGAGTTTTTCTTTAATTACGAGTTTATTCATAATCTGATTTAGTCTTTATATTGTCTCTTTTGAATTGAAGCACCACACCACACACAACCCTTTCTTATCTTTTCATCTAAAACGAAGAACATGGATAGAAGAACATGCATGGACCATGAATCACAGACCCGTGTAAAGAGTCTTGGTTAGACATTTATTTTGTTTTATGGCTCAAGGTCTTAATAGTCCTGATGAACATCAACGGATGAACAATTGGGATTCAAAACTGCAATTATCCGGAAGGTTTGTTGTTCGATTTTTGTATACATCATAATTTTTTTGTTGGGTTTTTATTGCTTAATGATTGTAGTTGTTTTAACTATTCGCGGTGTAAATTGGTGTTTCATTTCTGCTTTTTCCTTTTGTGTGTTTTGTGAATGAAGTCACAAAGATTAAGATAGTTTCTTGGGCGGTGTTTGGATTTTGTGAAAATTTCATGAGTTAGGGTTTGGTTAATAACTTTTAGAGATTTATATTTTTTATGTCCAAGGTATCTGAAGAAACGTAATTTGGTGGTGAATTGAAAGATGCTCAGAAAACTGTTGGTTGGACATGTGAAGGTAGAAAGAATCCTCACTGTAGAAACTAACGGTTAGCTAAGTATATTTGATTTCAATTGCTCAATAATTATCTACTGCTAATATTTCTCAGCACATTTTTCCTGTTGATTGATAGGTTCGAACAATAAGAGGTGAAGATCCAAGCTTAAGATAATCATGAAAAGAGAAAATCCGATATGGAAATGAAAAGAATGGAGGTAACAATTTTGTGTTTTTTATTTTTAGAGCCTACTAATAGTTACAATATATGACTTTAATAAGAGAAAGAGTCCGTTTATAGGGTGTTAGGGGTTGCTTATTCTTGAAGTGTTCATTTGTTAATTACATATTTACCCCCAGCAAGATTATGCCGCCCTTTGTTTGAAGTGTTCCGCTTAGTTGTAAAGTAGAGTCACTTTGGAGATCATTAACAGGACGAAAGCGATTGAAGAGATGGTTAGAGTTGTGAGGATAAGTGTTATTATTGTAATAAGTTGCTTAAAATTTATATTATGCTACGAATGAAATAAGATGTGAGTAAACAAAATACCATTAACAGTTAATTCATAAAGCCTCTGACTGCCATAATTCCTTTCTAATTAGACTCCTAGATTTAGCACTTATTAATAGCTATTGTAACACAAAGATAGTGTATGGGAAAAATCAGATACGTCTTTCATATAGTTTAAGGCTATGTAGAACTTAGGCTCTATGTACCAAAAGCTAAAGTGTTGAACTGCCTATAGTATTATCTTATTCATGAATAGCCATTATCATGTAACTACATAGATCTAAAAACTCTATATAATACAAACTGAATATTATCGATATCTTTATTTCTAAAAGGCATATTGCTTAGGAAATTTGCAGCACCTGCTGTAAAAGTGCTTCAGATAATTAATGCAGTACACTAAAACAACTGATCTCTAAGGTTACCTCAGAAAACTTCATTAGCTTTGCTACAATAGTAGTAATTCCAAGCAGACCAGATGTGATTTTCTTCCCAAATAGTCGATATAGCTCCCCCAAGCATTATGCAGCACCTATATTCATTGCAAGAGAATTAGAACTCCCAGTTTACATTGCGGAAATGCATGAAGAATAACAAGGTTGTCCAACTATATAGCAGTTTAGATGTCAGAGATACATTGGGGAACTCCCAAATTACATTGCGCAAATAAATGGAAATTAAAATAAGAAGTTGATGGCCGAGACAGTTTAGATTGTTTTAAAAATAAACATAAATATAACCAACATATACAATTAGCCATCTACAACTTCACAATGATACCACCATCAGCAAATAAGTGAAAATACTTAAATATAAAAACTGAATGTCGGGTTTCTAATGCCGTGTTTCTGATGCGTTCACTGGGAAGGATAAGTCGACAAAACTTACAGCTAACGTGGTATAGGCACTACCCTTCTGCAGTTCTGCTTACTCCATTTAACTTGCAATTTCTTAAGTAATTAAGAAAAATATTATAAAGAAACATCAATATTGTAAAGGTTCTGGATATTATAAACACTACTAGAAATTCGACTTTCACTGACAGATTTTCTAACGGATCGTATTCAGTCGCTAATTTACCGACAATGTTTTGTCAGATTAGTGACGGACAGCATTTTCCGATTGACTTCCGACGGATTTATGAGGGATAAGATTTTTGTCGAAAATCCGTCAGTATATACTTAGCCTACCAACGACTTTCCGATGCCATACTGACAACCATGTATATTCCTTGTTAATCCGTAGAAAAAAGTTCCTTCTGAATCTTTCCTGCCTATGATGCTTTTACTATTTCCTCTCAGCAAAAAACACTTTTAGCTTTCCCCGAAAACAATAAAACACACCAACACTTACCATTTTCAACAAAAAGAGAGACTGAATGAATTCAGATTACACATATCAAAACACATCAACATACCGATCAACAAATTCGAATCCAATCAACAAATTCGGTTATGGATCTAGTCAAGTAAGATTCCATCACATTAAAATTAAAATTCGATTTGTGTTGTTATGATTTGTATATATTGTGATTGAATGAATTCGAATTACAATTCGATTTGTGCTGTTATGATTTGTATATATTCGTACATATTTCCCCCAATTTTGATTGTATTTTGAGTTTTTGACCTAATTTTGCTTTGGCGTTTCACTGGCTAATTGCGAATGGATTATGCTATAACTGTTTCGTGTTTTGAAACTAATTATGTGATGTGTGCGTGTGTGTGTGTGTTTGTGTGTGTGATTTTCTTGTTTGAATCTGATTTTCTGGATTCTGGATTCTGATTGTTATGATAAGTGTGTTTTGAGTGTTTGGCGGTTAGTTACAATTACTCTAGTTGTGGTTAAGTGTCGTTAAGCCGTTGTTGTGGTGTTTGGTGGTTACTTAAGAATTACTCGATTGTTCCTAAGCCGTTGTTTTGTGTGTTTGGCGGATAGTTAGAATTACTCGATTGTGATAAGCCGTTATTTTGAGTGTTTGGCGGATAGTTAGAATTACTCGATTGTGATAAGCCGTTGTTTTGAGTGTTTGGCGGATAGTTAGAATTACTCGATTGTGATAAGTGTGACAAGTCGTTGTTTTGAGTGTTTGACCGATAGTTAAAATTAATCGATTGTGATAAGTTGTCGTTTTGAGTGTTTGACGAATTTTGATTCCCGTAAAAGTTACTTTTCGCTAATTGGATTATGAGAACCATTGGCCGATAACATTTTTTATAGTCTAATTTACTGATAGATAACGTTTAGTAAAATTGTGGTTGTAGATAATTAGTACTAGAAAATATGCTAAACCAAACACTCCTTTAGTCCCTTAGTGTTCTTGAAGAAGTTAGATTTTGACTAATACATAAATGCTTTGAAATTAGTAGTTGGGCTTCCACCTCTCCTATATCATTTTGTCTTATCCGTTTGATCTAAGTGGGCCCTTTCTAAGGACGAGGGCCCTCCCGATATGATTCACATTTCCAACGCCATTCGTGATGGTGCCGAGGGCTTCTTTAACACCCAGTACAGCTCCATCTCTAAGATGGCTCTTTTACTTGCTCTCCTCATCTTTGTCATTTATATTTTCCGTCCTCAGCAAGATTCTTTATCCTTAGGGAGCTTCACTACTGCCTCCATCACTGTCTTATCTTTTCTCTTAGGAGCTGTGTGCTCTGGTATGGCCGGTTATGTTGGCATGTGGGTCTCTGTATAATGTCCGTGTTTCAAGTGAAGCTAGACGTTCTGCAAGAGAGGCTCTCCAAATAGCCTGGTGGATCTGCTTTGGTTGCTTTTGGTATGGCTGTTCTCAGTGTTGCTATCCTCTTTGCCACATTCTATGTTTGCTTGGGAGTCGACTCACCTGGCTCCATCAAGGTTACTAATTGTAAGTCTCAACTTCTTCCATCCTATATACATCTGTTATTAGCGATATCTGGTTTGGGAATATGGATGTTACATACCCGAAGATGATCCTTGGAATTCGGCTTTCATTGCTGATCTGGTATACATACATCCTCTTAAGCCAACTTTCCAAATTCTAGTGTTTACTACTAAGAGCCTTCTTTATTAAATAGAGCTGATTGTTGATGCAATGCCTCTAAATATATTTCTACATAAATTAATTCTAAAAATCACTTATGTATAGCATTATCATATCTTCATGGTACCACCGACTCTGGGTACCTCTGTTCATATCTTTTTCAGAGACTATTTCCCGCAAATTGACAATTTGGTGGTAAAACCCTTTCCAAACATATATTACATGATAGAGCCTCTCCTGCTGAAAATGAGTCATAAGTCCGGTAATTAGAACACCGTTTTATCAAAGCTATATACGATTTTAGCTAAATGATGACTTTCTATACATTAATAATATATAATGTTTTAGCATATATCATTGATGTTATATAATTCGTATATCTTGCAGTCCCCGCCTTGTTTGCCTGACCTATCACCACAAGAGAATTTTAGTGTTTTGGGATCAATGCAATTAGGAAAGTACACGGAGGTAATCCCTCTATAGTTTTGGATTTTTAGCACCCATGATGTTAATGTTGATGAGCATTGTATACTTATGGCATCCCTCTATTTTGCAGTGGTTTAATGATGTCTTCTCACCTGAGATATCGACTATGTGTGAAGATATTCTTAATCTGTTATTAGAAACTCATGGGTGCAAAGTAAGTATAGCTTCATCAGTTTCAAATGTTGATCTTGAAAAAGCTCTGTTTTTTCACTTTTTGCAATGATCAACCATAAAACTATATATGACTTGCAACAATTTAGTAGTTAGTCACTTAGTCCTTTTTTTACTTTTTGTTGAATGAAGGTAGTAGAGGTTGTCATACCTGGCTTCGCCAATTTGCGAACGTTCCATCTTCTTCAAGTGGTTATGAATCAGTAGCCTCGCTACGCCTCGCTGTCTATTGATCGGAATGGAATTGAATCCGGTATACCCAAATGTATAGCCACTTTATTTAGTTTTGTACCAATGCCACTTACTTTCTGTTCTTTTTCTTCTTTACAGAATATCGACAAAATACATAAAGTTACATGTCATGTTGTAGTTATATATGTAAGTATTCTTTGCCACTTTACCTGATTAATATTTTGGCTACATCTTTCATGTGCTATTATTGTTGTGTTCATACTGGCATTTGGAAAAAAAAATCTCGAGTACAACTGTTTGCATGACCTGTACAAAAGATGTGTCTCGCAAGCCTTGAGGATTTGCTGAACTTGGGTCACCATTTTACACTAAATGCATTAGTATGTAACGTCTATAGGTTTTGCTTGGTTTGGCCGTTGTTCTTTCCTTACCAATGCGCCATTGTGTTATGCTGTCTAGATGAGCGAACCATGTAGTCAGCTGCAAAAACTATGTACCCATCTGTTAAAGCAATGCTATGTTGAAGTTGAATTACTTGCTTGAAAGTGAGCTCAAATATGTAACCCTTCGACTAAATTGTGTTCTGTATTATTGATCAGGTACTATTGGAATTGACTTCCTGTCGAAGACGTGTATCTTGAAGACCAGACAGTTCATCTATAGTTGTGGTAAGATGCTCTTATCTAATATTCCATATGTATCTCATATTTCGAAGCTATTTAAGGGATTCTTCAGTTGCAGTCATCCTAATTAGGATCTAACAAACAACTTATATCCATATACGCTTGGTTAATATGGATACTTGCACATATCTGATTACCGCATTGAATCTAGGCCTGTCCAAAGTTTAATGGCTCATCAACGTGTACAAAGTTTCACACTTAGACATATCTTTATCAGTTAGTAGTAAAAGTATATGTTTCTGGACTCACAATAGCTTGGTTTTAACCTACACCGATTCAAGTCTCTTGAACGTGTTTGCACAGACCAAAAGCAACCCAACCCACTCATTTCCCAGCTCTAATATTTTATCATGTTTTTTGTAGATTAACTCATTGTCATTCAATCCCTTAAATGAGTTGCTCATGGCAACGGGGTCAACAGACAAGACCTTGAAGGTTTTTGATATGCGAAATTTGACCTCTGAACTCTATACCCTTCAAGTATCACAAGTAAGAGTTCATAAATGTTTCCCGTTTTCATCTTTACATACTTTAAGCTATATTGAAAACAAGCGCGCCAAAGCCATAGACGGCTACGTGTTGTGCGCATAGAGACAAACAACAGACAATCGTTGAATTGTTGGACTTCTTGTTCCAAATGCAGTAGTAGGACCTGTGCTACAAGGTCTCTTTCTCTTGCACACAAACTTGTTCTTGTTTGATCATTTAGAGAATGACTTGTATATCTTACTACTGTTATTAAATAATCAATCTGTCAAAGTAATTTCCAGTAGTTACTAATTTGGTTTGTCCGAAGCATTTATGACTAATCTAGTGTGGGTTCTGTATATATAATTACAGAGTCGGTGCAAAGGCTTGGTCTCTTATGTATGCCTCAATAGTCGACAAAGAAATTGCGCAGCCTGTACAATGATCACTACAAACTGGTTTGCAACTTCCCCTTATTGCAAATTCTAGAATACTGATGTGTTTGCGTCGGCATTTATATTTCTTTTTGACGCAGGTTATCTTTACAAATGAATCAAAGATCGAGCACGCTGAAAGAACAAACGGCTGGTAGCTGTGGATTCTAAAATTGGAAGACTTGACAGTTTTATCAAGCTTCTGGAGGTCCCTGTTCAGGTGGCTTGACAATGTATTGAACTTTCTTCTTTAATAATATGAACACACAACTTACCTAAGAATTGTCTCTACACGTTTTCATTGCGTATGGTGTAAATAAAGGTCAAGAAGTGGACCATTTCCGCAAACCACAAACTGGAATGTAGCGCATCATGGAACAACTATTTCTGGAATTCCAATTTAATTCTCAGTATCATGTTGAATATTTGGATTAGATACTTTTATCTCATCTTGTATGTTTCGAATGGTTTTATTTGGATTTTGAAACTTTTCCGATGTATAATGGCATTCCGCAATAGATTCATGATTATGAATTTACTGGATTCATTTAAGCTATTTAAATATAGGATTACAAATAAATTAGCTTTATTATATCCTTGATGATATTCCCACATAAATGTGACCCTTTATGGTTTAGAGTTTCGTGACAGATTTCCGACGACCCTCCAACAAAATCAATTCTGACTGACTTCAGACGGAAAGTCACCGACAGAATTCCGACACGTGATTTTCGTCGCTAGTTCCGACAGAATTCCGGCAAATTTTAGTTACCGACCATAGAAAATGCGACAGACTGTTTCTGTCACAGATCCGTCGGAAACCGTCTATACCGACGGAATTTCGACGGAAATGTCTGTCGCTATTGACCTGTTATGTTGTAGTGCAAACCCGTTATGTTTCACAACCATGGGGGCCATTTTCGTAACAAAAAAGTTTGAGGGACCACTTTCGTTAAATCCGGACAACCACAGGGACCATTTATGCAATTAACTCATAATATTGTGGTTTACGATCGCATCAAGATCTTATAGGAGAAACTTTTGGCTATACCTTGAATAAATTACAAGGTGATGTTCTACCAATGGTCAACTCAATCACACACAGCGTGCATTGGCATCTATATGCAAGATACGAGCTAGTGAAATGTAATGCATTGCTACAAAAAAAAAGACATGCGTTGTGAAAAGGTTGGCCGCTTTCGATCCCACATAGATCAAAGAAAAGAAACTATTCTTGTTTATATACCACGTTGTAGGTGGGTTGAGTTTGGATTATTATCAAGTTGTCTCCTATTTGTGTTAGTTGTAATAACACAATGCTTTGTTAGACCGGACTGAGTTGCTACCGAACCAACCCGGATACGGACCAAACATTGTAAACCGGACCGAGTTGCTACCGAACCAACCCGGATACGGACCAAACATTTCAGACCGGACCGAGTTGGGACCGGACCAACCCGGATAAGACCAAACATTTCGGTCCGGTGTTTTAAGCCACGTTGGTTTTCAGTCCGGCCAGGTCTTGGTCGACCCGGTTTAATTTTCGAACCATGCTTAGCCTTATTAACATTTATACTCATAAAAGTTTGGTGAGTACTAAAAATATGTATAAGTTTTATTCGATGTTGGGCTTCTCATTTTATATGGATTCTTCTAGTGGCCATTGGCTTCAATCAAGCGATGTGTGGGATACTCGAGATGCAAATAAATCGGTTAAAACCGGTTTTCGGTTATTAGAAAACCGGTTTAAAAAAAACCGGTTTTAAAAAAACCGGTTTTTCTAATAACCGGTTTCGGTTTTATCGGTTTTTTTGAAATCGGTTTTTTTCGGTTATAAATGTTCGGAATCGGTTTTTTTCGGTTATAAATTTTCGGAATCGGTTTTTTACCGGTTCGGTTTTTTTCGGTTATAAATGTTCGGAATCGGTTTTTATACCGGTTCGGTTTTTTTCGGAATTTAAAACTTCGAACATTTATTTAATAAACTTGTTAATTATCAAACATTTAATTAAACAATACACCGGAAACATACTAAACAAATACAATCATAAATTTTTATTTGCACCGGAAACATACTAAAAAATACAATCATAACTTTTATTTAAACAATACAATTATACAACTAAAAATATATAAATACTAATACATTTCGAGCTTCGGCATGGCCATCACCCGAAAATATATTAGTGTACTCAAGTAAGGTCGCGATTAGCATTTGCCATCACCCTTTATACTCAATCCATTAAATATTCCAAAAAAAAAAACCGAAAAACACCGGTTAAAACCGTTTAAAAACCGAGTTTTTTTTTAAAACCTATTAACGGTTATAAAAAATTAAAAAAAAAATTAAAAAATTTTTTTTAAAAAAAAATAAAAAAACCGGTTTTAACCGGTTTTTAAAAAAAACCGGTTTTAACCGGTTTTAACCGGTTTTAAAACCGGTAAAAAACCGGTATTGTTAAAAAACCGAAAACCGGTCTAACCGGTTCGGTTATGTTTAACCGGTTCGGTTTTAAAAAAACCGGTTTTTTTAAAAACCGGTTTTGGTTTTTATACCGGTTTTAAAAAAAACCGGTTTGTAATTTGCATCTCTATGGGATACTAGTCATTACATTAATTTATGCCATTTTCTCTTTTTTACAACTTCCTCGAAATGATAAATTAAGGTGAACACCGTGCTATATCATATATTTCTAAACAATACATTTACCGGGGGACCCGACCCACCCAAAAACCGGGTCACATTAAATGTTTTTTGACCCGCGGCATTAATAAAGTTGTTTTTTTTTTTTTTTTTTTTTTAACAGTTAGTTTTTTGACCTTTTTTTTTCCTTTTTTTTTTATCAAAAAAAGTTTTTAAATTAAAACTTTCCTTTTTTTCCTTCGAATACTTTTCTCGCGTGTTTGTGTCATCGGTATGTTTTTTTGGAATAACATTTAAGTCTTCCTCAAACCCGCGTCCGCTTAATCGTCCCGTTTCTTTTTTTTCTCAAAAAATTTTTAAAATAATTTATCCTTTTTTTTTTCTCGAGAATACCCTCTCGCATGTTGGACAGTCATCGGTCTGTTTTTTTGGATATTTTTTTTAACAGTATAGTTTTTTTTTACCAGTTTTTGTTCCTTTTTTTTTCTCAAAAAGTCTTTTTAAAATAAAACTTTCCTTTTTTTTCCTCGGAATACCCTCTCGCACTTTTGAGTCATCGGTTGGTTGTTTTATACGAATAAAAACTTTTAAGTTTCCTCAAACCTCGCGCTCCGCTATACGTCCCGTTCTTTTTTTCTTCAAAAAATTTTAAAATAAAATTTTCTTTTTTTTCTCTTTTATCTCGGAAACCCTTCGCAATGTTTGAGTCCTCGGTTCTTTTTTTTAGAATAATAACTTTAACTTTCCTCAACCTCGCGCTCCGTAATCGTCCCGCAATTTTTTTTGTCTTTTGTTTTTCCCCAAAAAAATTTCTAAAAATAAATATTTTCCTTTTTTTTCCTCGAAATACCCTCTGGCATGCATTAAATGGCCTTTGGCTTTAGTGTCATTAAATGCACGGGTTGACTGGGGTGCATTTAATACGCCGGGTCACCCTACCCGGTCCGATCGTTTTTCTTTTTTTTTTAGAAAAAAAAATGTTTTGTTTTTAAATACTCTCTCGCACTTTTTTAGTCATCGGTCTGTTTTTTTTTATGAATAACAATAGAACATAAAACCACGCGCTTCAGGTGCATTAAGTTGCTTTAAAGCAGGGGTTGACTTCCGACCCGGTCCGAACATTTTTTAATTTTTTTTTAAATTGTTTTTTTTGCTTTTTTTTTTTAAAATATTCACTACGCTATTTTTGATGTTATCGGTTGTCGAGTCGAACCGACCGGTCCGCCCCGACCCGTTCCTTTTTTTATTTACGAAATAGCCCCTCAAATATTTACGAAATACCCCCTCGCACTATGTGTTAAATTACGAAAACTACCCTCATTTTAATTTTTTTTATAAAATACCCTTTTCCCCACTAGCGGTCAACCGTTAGTTTTTTTTTAGAATGCACCAAAACAGTGCTTGAAATCGGTCGTTACTTAACGACCGTTAATTATTTTTTTTTAAAAATATACCTTCTAACACGTCCAACCGAAAACACCGGCCGCCAAACATCCCGCAGCGGAGCGCGGGTGAGCCTAACTTGTGTAGTTACATATATGATACACCAACACTTGTCCATAATAGGTAAGAATTTATTTTTTTAAACGGCTGGGTTAGTACAAATATAGTTAGTGTAGTTAGTGAGAGCTCACTCTCATTCGCCTACACGAAGAAACCACCATGGGGAGACTCAAACTAAGTTCTATCTTTCTAAATATGAAAATTTTAGCAGCATATATTGATGAAACATAATTTACAACCCTTTTTTTCACAGCATAAATATTACTAGTTATTAGTTAAGAATGTTAAAGAGTATATAATAAAGTTATGTTTCTTATGTTCAAACTTAAAGCAATGGAACTTCTAAATCCGATTAGAGCGTTAGAAATCCCTGTAAGCCATATAAAAGCTAGACACGTCAAACTTCTTAACTTATAAACTATGCTAAACTTCATGTTAGTCATTCAAGAAACAAAGAAATCGACTTGTGTTGACTTCAAATCTCCCCTCAACCGGTATCGAAAAAGAGTTATTAGGCCCATCGTACTTAACCCGGACATTGTCATAATATCTTTCAGTGAGTCAATTTTCATATCATATGAAATGATGTCGTTGTGTTTAATTTGGCAGGAGTGACTACTCAAAGATATATCTCACGTATGACGTTAATTTGTTGAAGCAAAGATCCGCCAGGAAGGATAAGAGCAGTCCTCCTACAGAGTCTTGGTCTTCAGCAAGCCTGTCGAGAAGACAACGCACGTTAGCCTCGTCCCGGGTGTTATCCCATGACCAAGCTTCGGCGTGAGAATAAGGACCAAATATTGATATGGCCGTTAGGCATGTTGCAAGTATAATAAATGCGGTGTGTGTGTATGGTCTTGCATTAAATGTGCTTGGGGTATTTATACTACCCCAAATACTGTTTGATACTTACTGTTTCTGACATTTAGGAAATGACCGCGCCGAACTACTGTATGATTTTGTCAGGCGGCGTATCCACGTGATAGACTAGATCCCTTAAATCCTGGGTTGACTGTTTACGTACGCTCTTTACCATGAACCGACGGTTATTAGGGAATACCCGGGTAATAGGATGCGTTGGTCTTTCCCGAGGTTTTGATATACTTATCCCTTTCTACGTTGTGTCAGCATCGGTAGGTTTAGCACCAGTTGAACCTTAGGCCGCTAGGTAAGTCCACCCGTGTGTAGCCTCCCAGTGTGGTCCCAGTGGCCATACACACGAACAGATAGTTTGAAAGTTCTTTGTTCTCGTTGACTAACGGTTAACAAGCAAGTTAAAAAGAGTTGTGTATTGGCATCTATATGTAAGTGAAGTGGGTTCACCTTGACAACTTAGAATCCCACATTGGTTAAAGAAAGGAATCTATGGTGGTTTATATACCACAATGCACACGAAGAACATATTTGTGGGTGAGTATGAAGTATTCACTAATGACAAACGTGTAGGAGTGTGTTAAGCCTATCCTGCAAAGCTTGTTGATAGTGAATAATTTGTATGAATTCAAAAATCTTGATGGTTTACAAAATGTACAAACTTTTTTTTATAAAGATAGTCTATTACTTATTTACTGTAGTGACTAGCAAATTTTAAAGTTCTATCCTGCATAGCTTGTTGATAGTGAATAATTTGTATGAATTTAAAATTTTTGATGGTTAACAAAATGTACGAACTTTTTTTAATAAAGATAGTCTATTACTTATTTACTGTAGTGACTAGCAAATTTTAAAGTTAATTAAATGGTACAGTAATCTATATCTATACCATATATATAAAGGAAAAACCCATAAATCTTGAAAGTGAAAAAATTAAGTAAAATATATATGTAAAAACTATAAACTTTTATTATTATATTTGTTTATAACCCATCTTATTTTTATTCAATTTAAATAGTATTTAATCAATGTATTTAAAACCGGGTCTCTAGTCGACCCGGTCGAGTCACCACGTACAGACTCAAAGCCCCTAGTTTCAGCTTCTTACTTTCCCGTAGTCCCTGAGTAGTAATACAAATATGAGTACCACAACCAGTGTCATAAATCCAAGATTTACTAGGAAAAGAATAGAGTTCTATGGTGAAAATACCTGAAGTGCTAGCTCCCTGAGGTAGCTTCTTCTTTTTCATCAACTCGGTGAGATACACGGGACAGTTCCTTCTCCAGTGCCCAACTTCACCACATTGGTGACAGATGGCGTCCTTTGCTGGGTTATCCTTCTTAGGTGGTGGAGAAGTCTTAGGTTTAGGAGCAAATGGAACATTGTTATGAGCATAGCCCATCTTGTTCTTTCCTTTACCTTTACCTCCTCTACCAGCTTTGTGCGGTTTATTCTTTTGGTTTTTCTGAACCCTTCCTGCTCGTATTGCATGAAGTGCAGGATTAGCATCTTTCTTTGGCAGCGATTCTTCATGCAGCTTAAGCATGGCATGTAGTTCATTCACGGTCTTCCCCATGCCGTGCATATTGAAATTCTGCACGAAGCTGGTAAAATCCTTGTTTAGAGAGACTAAGATAAGACTCACTGCAAGATTTTGACCAACTGGTTGACCGAGTCGCTCCAAGTTGTCAATGTAGCCCTTCATCTTAAGAACGTGGGAGCTAACCGATTGACCCTCCTCCTGCTTGCAAGTGTGAAATTCTCTCACAGTCTGCAGAAGTTCCTGTTCAGCTTGTTTGGAAAACATAGCTTTTAGTTCCTGGAGCATGTCATAAGCACCAAGATGAGCTAGATTTCGTTGGATATCTAGGTCCATGGTCAACAACATGAGTTGCAGCGATTGAGCTCTGCAAGAGCCTTAGGAGGACTTGTTGTCTGGATTGTGAATGGTGCAGCAGAATAGGATGTCAAGGGATTTTCCGTGTTTCAGTTGAAGTACCAACGTAGTTGTCTGTACCATCAATGAAGTTGGGTCCAGTGGTTTTTGTTTCTCGAAGAAAACTTTAATATGAGAATTGTTTCGGGAGGTAGTCCTTACAATAAAAGTTCAAACAATTAGTATATTCGATAATTCAATTCTTAATTAAGAATTAACTACAATTAAATTTACTAATTAAGGATACGATATCAACTTGAAAGTCCACTTATTACCAAGGTCAGACAGGATGTACCAAGTGGGCAAGAGGTAAGGTCGGGGCTGTTAATGCAATTTAATGCAACTCTTTGAATTTATGCTACTCGTCCATAACCATTAGTAAATGTAATAATGATTTAAGGAGCTGTTTAGTATCATCTTATGCTCGGGTCCTGAGGGTTGACACAAGAGCTATTAAGTCGAACACAACCTAGAGACAACGAGAGAAAATCCTTTCAAAAGGTCAGACCAGTAGGCGAATCCCAGAGGTTGGTCTGGGTCCAGAGTTTGACAAAGCGATAAACCAGTGCTGTGTTCTACGATTGGATGGCATAGGGACTTAAATTTTTTTTAGGGGTCTTCACATCAATGTGTAAAAGTGTACAAAGAGCATGTAAAAAGTCTGTAAGCACTAATTTTAAAAACTTTATAATAGTGACATATCGTGAACTGCATGGTTACGGTAAACAATTTTCAATATCGAAAGAGCGGAGAACAGGTCAGCGCGAAGTTATTAAAACTTATTTTTTTGGGAATTAGTTAAAAACCAACCCGCCTTAAATTCTCTTATGTCTGTTTAGTGGAATGCGCCGTATTTTCTGGTCCATTGCGTCAGTTTTTTAATTCATAAAAAACAATTTTCAATTGGTTAAGTCTTCTTAATTTTCCACAAAACTATTTTTTACAACGAAAACTAATGGAGGGCATCAGAGCATGCATTAAGCGTGTAATTAATACGACTACTATAACTATCTTTTAGTCTATGGCATCATTTAATTAGGGTGTAAAACATTTTAGACATTACAATAATCATGATACTAAGATTCATAATGAAAAAAAATGGAGCATTAAGCATTAAAGTAAACATTGGTTAAAATCCGGAGTTTCTCTACGCGAGTCTTCCAAATGGAGATCATAAGACCCTTACTTGGTTTTCTGTTAAACGTGCTAGATTGCCCATTACCACATATTGTGATTGAGTGGGTTCTTATAGCGGATAGATATAAAATTAAAAAGGAATAATACAAGCAAATTAAAATATTACTTTTCCTTTTTAACCTTATTTACTTTTAATGTTTTCAAGATCAATATTTACTATTTTTATATATCTTATAGCAATATCCTAAATATTATTGTCATATTTTTTCAGTCAAAATATATAAAATATCTAAAGAGCCTGATCATAGCATATGTTTTATAATAGACATGTAACGAGGCGCATAATTAAACACATATAACGTGGTACCATCAAAGCTCAAAAACGAGTTGATCGTGATGCCATGTTGGGATTTATCATCTAGCTACACAGTAGCTAGAGTAGAGCGGATTGGCTTAGACATAGCATATGGTTAAACATATTATATGCTAAAAAAGAAATCGCGTATTTCGCCATTGATCAAAGGAAAGAATATTAAGGACCTAAAAACAATCGCCTTTAGGTTTTGTCCACAGTCTCATCAACCATAATAAAAACCACGTTAAGCTTGCTAGAGTTAATCCAAAACTAACAACTTTGTACTACGAACCGAATACCAAACGCACTTTGAGTTGGTACCGCAACACCAACGAACTCGAATTAGGGTTATTATAGAGACTACCAAATAGGAACCGAAAATCCTTGAGCGATTAAGAGCAAAAACCAAACCTTTTTAGGGTTTTAATTACAAACCAGAACTTGCAACAACGTTAGAGTAGGAGAAGAGATGAACAAGAAACGAAAATAACCGATTTTACGTTTATTTCGGCTTGGGAATTGAAAAATGAAACCAACAGAACCTAATGGTTTGTCCGAACTTCGACAGTGGAACAAGAGAAACGAACAAGGACGATTATGTTTGAGGATTTTAGGAAGAGTTAGGCGTATATAATGAACTAGGGGGGGGGTATATATACGCCACCTTACCCTAGTTTGTAGATTAGGAATACAGAACGTCTAAGTTATCACATTTGCTCTCCAAATCCTGATCCAAACCGGTTTCATAAACCTTGGAATATAATAACGAATTCCTATATGTTCCTGCATATCCATTGTTAGTTTATTAAGACACAATAAGTTTATGTCTTAATTTGTTTAAGTCCTTGTGGTTTTGTCTTAATAATGTTTGTGAAATATAAAACGCATTCTCCGTGTATTAACGTGTGTGCCCCCAATAGGCTCACATATTCGTAATGTATTCGTGCTATTCGACTACCATAATCCAACAGACACGTCATCTTATTTTATTTTTTTACTTATTTTAATATTCCACCTCATCTTTGATTGTTGACCGGATATGAGATCCACTTACAAAGACCTTATATTTTCTTTTTTCGTTTCTCAAAAATCAATAATAATAATAATTTATATCTTTAGTAATAGCCATCTTCTCTTTCCTCTACCAAACAAAAATCTGGCAACCACTTCATACGACCACCAACCAACATTTAAACATGTCACGACGAGCTTCACAACGTTCATACAATCCTCACCTATCAACCGATATGTAGTTTGGTTGTGGCTTAGATATAAAATAGTGTGTTTGTCTTTGGTGGGTGCATGTTTAGTGTGGGTGTATGTGTCCGATGATGGGTGGTGACGGGAGGGATCTCCAGCGACAGTGTTTGCAGGTCACCGACGATGGTGGCGAATGGAGGGGTCTCCAGCGACAATCTTTGCAGATCACTGGCGGCTGTTGGCGATGATTGTTTCTTGCATTTTGGGTTTTGGGTTGTTCGAATTCAAGGTTTGTAAGGTGTTGTTTTTTATGTTCTATGGAAGAAAACAGATTTATGGTTGTGTTTCAATGGAAGATATGAGTTTGGGAATGAATGGGATGAAACTCACACAAAGATGAAGACGATGGTATTATAGTTTAAAAACTACATGTAAAATAAAAATAAAATATGTCTAGGTGGAAATTTAAACATATTTATTTATCTAGTTGGAATATCCTTTTGGAAATTAGAAAATTTTAATGTTAAATACGTGAAAATTCAGCAGGTCATATTGACTATATCGAAACAAATTTAGCCGGTTAGAATACCTAGACTAGTAATAAAATTAGTTGGTTACCTAGATCGGTAAATTTTGAAAAGTTCTTTGGTAATATATAGACTTAACCTATATAAAAACTATAACTTTTATTATTATTTTCGTTTATAACCCATTTTATTTTCATTCAATTTAAATAGTATTTAATCAATGTATTTGAATTCAAATCTATCTTAGACAATATAATCGTGCACAATCCTTGTTCTTTTTAATGAATTAAATGCAATTTTTTATGCAATTTTTTTATGCAAATGAAGTTGATTTTATTATGCAGTACGCGCTTATAGTCCGATAAAAATTGATCAAATTGAATGATAGTCATTACATCGATTATATGACTAGCTGAAAAGATTATCAAATGTTCGATCTCTTTCATTTGCACAATATGACATCCAAGTCTTGATTCTATTTTAAAATGCATGTGGCAATGTATGCAAAAAATTCAAAAAATAATTGGGTTCAAGTACTGTTGGTGAACATTTGGTTAAAAGAAATAAATAGGCGTCTGTCATGTACTTGCGTCTATACGAAAATGATTACAATTGAGCTACTGGGATGGAATCATGGAAATGAATCTTGGCTCTTGTTATTTGTACCCCCTGAAAAGCCGTTTGTACCCCCCTGGTTTTTCCCTTTTTTTTTATTTATTTTTTTTTTTTTTTTTATAATTTTGTATATGTTATAAAACTGTGACACGGAAAAAACGGAACGAAAAATATAAAGTTTAACAGGTCAAAAGTATGAAACTGTCAAAATTTACGGAACATAAACTGATAAAAAAACTGCGTTGCACTGTATAAAAGGGGTATAAAAGGAATCAAAAGTACATTTTTGATACTTTTTTGTGAGGCAGGGGGGTAGCAATAGTAGTACCCATGAATCTTATGTTGTTTCGATTATTACAAGTATTTGCGTTGATTTATTTTTGGTCTACTGTGACTGTGGGGCGATGTACGTTTATAATCAACTACAACTGTAAGAGGTGTAAAGCTTCTAAAGTGCAAATGCACATATACCTTTACATTGAGCCTTTAAATTAAGCATCTATTAAGATATATGTTGTCCTTACGGACTAACAAGTGTACTCGATCATTAGCTTTTTATTGAAATTTCTACATATTTTACCACATTCCAACAAAAAAGGAGAACAAAATTACATGAAACATGCACGGTAGCATTGTGGTTGGACGAAAAATGGCAACGTTTGGTGAATGATGATGGTAAGCCTTTGCCTAGTCAAGTAGTGCATTATTGCATCAAAATCTTACAAGAGGAATGTGTAGGTATACCTTAAGAAAAAAAATTGCGAAATTGAATTAAATTGCATCGTAGTTTCAAATATTAGTATTTTCAACTTTCTAGCTCGATCGTGCGCATGTGGGGTGACGTTTATAAACAACTTGGTGCGCATATAGATTGAAAAGACTAGCATGTTATAATGTTGTATGATGCTTCACATAACATGTTGTAAATGGAAAAATAATAACGATATATGGTTTTAGGTTCTTCTTGTTTATTTCACCCACGTCTTTTATCGGCGTCTATATGCAAGTGTAGTGAAATCACATCTTTGTTTTAAACGAGTTGGAATTTAACCCGCGCGTTGCGGCGGGGGGCGAATAAAAAAAACTTGGGGGTTTTTTTTTTTTTTTTTTAATTTATGTAAAAAAGTCGTAAACAATTAAAAGTTGAGGGTCCGTTTTGTAAATTTTTTTTTTACTTTGGGCCAGATTTTGGGCTAATTTTTTTGGCCGGTACTATAGCAAATTTTGGGCCGTATTGTAGCACTGTAGCTAACACTGTAGCAGCTACAGTGCCACATTTGTGAATTGTATATAAGAGTAATATTACACGTATGAGTAAAATTGTGATTATTGTAAGTATTATAGTGTGATGTGTTGATCAACTTTAAATGTTAGATATGATTTATGAAAAATGGCTCCCACATCCGCTAAATAGGAGAAGCAAAAGGGAGATGAAACACAAGTGTTTGGGTTAGTATAAAGTTTCCAAGAATCAATGGTGACTTATTATTAGGGCAGTTACTATGATAAACCTGTTAAAATGTTTATATAGTTGACATCTCATGTAATGTCATTAATCTTTTAAAGCTTTTCATATTATAAACTTCATTCCATTATAGACAAAGCTTTTGGTAGTTTATAAACTTGTCAAGCTCGAGTCGAGTTTCGAGCTAGAGTTTTATATGACGAGTCGAGCTCGAGCTCGAAATCTAAAGCTCAACCAAGCTCGAGTTGAGTTTCGAGCTCGAGTTTTAGTATCGAGTCGAGCTCGAGCTTGACAATTATCGGCTCAACTTGGCTCGTTTACACCTTCCACCACTTCACTATAACTACTTCATGCACATCACAACTAAAACCAATCCAAAATCTCTTTCACAATGGGTTACCTCATTTGATTTTTTCGTACTGAGTTTGGTCCCTTGATCTATTTTTTCGTTAGTTTGATTGTTTGAAAGACTAAACAGACCAAACTACCCTCATACGTGTTTTTTAAACAGTCCTTCCTGATTTGTTGAATATCACGGATTTAGTCCATGCGTATTTTCTTATTATTATCTTTTATTTTTTATTAATTTATTATTACTATTTTTTTATATATTATCTATTTTTGTTTTGTTATTATTATTATTATTATCATTATTATTATTATTTTTATTATTATTATTATATCACTTTATTAAGAAACTCAAGAGATTTACAATAAATTAGAGGGGAGCCGAGATACTATCTGGGCCCCCACCACTTTAGCAATAGGATCCTATTAAATATATGAACAGCAGCACGTGCCCCAATGTCTTGAGCCATGGAGAACTTCCGGATCCGCTTTAGCAATGTAACCGCGTCTGCCTCTAATTCCCCCAAAGACGAGAAAGAAAAGGGAATAAACCCATATCCAATAGCCGCACACTTAGCCATATACTTACCACGTTTACGCTGTGCAGCATCAATCACGGCCATCACGGCCCGACCGGGAACGAAATCAATCATCCAGGTTTGCGTCAAAGGTGAAGATCCAGTCAGATCCACACACACATCAAGCCCTCCATCCCATGAATAAAGTAACATATCTGTTGGGCGTAATGGTTTGTCACGCCCCCCATCCAACCCGATATCAACTTCCTTACCAGCTGAAATCCCAGAACGATAACATATGTCGACAAGGGTATCGCGTACAACGTTATAACGATGTTTAATGCCAATAATCCCAGCGCACGATACAACATGGTCTCCATATATATCCCCAGCAAAAACCCTTGAACAAGGCTTCGAAACAGAAAATAAGGGGATACCTAACCGATAACACAAAACACAACGATAAGTTTTACCGTTCATAGTTTGTCCCAACCCAGAAATAGGGACCGTCCTAAGCCAGTCAGAGGTATGATCCTCCCTTTGAGAAGTCCATAAGGCCATTTGTCGAGGGGATAAAGAAAATGTGGACTCTGCATTTTTAGTAACCTGTGTGAAATATATATCTGCCATTTTCTTCACGAGTTTGGGGGCAGCTATCTTTACTCAAAAGGTCAGTCTCTATAGATGCATTAAACACAGACAAGGCATCATCGAAAATAGGTCCGTGAGAAACAATACCAGTATGCCGAAGAAGCTTAGTCTGCAAGCCAGCAGACTGTAATCGAGAAGCAAGAAAGGCATAATTCAAAACATCGCCCGCAGAATAGACACCAAGCCCCCCAAATGAAAAAGGTAAGGTGGCAAGCCTCCATTGCCAGTCGCCAAATCCTGGCCCAGAAGCAGTGACAATACGCTCTAGAGAAGAACGAAGAGCCACATCAAAAGAACGTTGAGCAGACTCAAAGACACGGGGAGGGCATGTGCGCATAGTAAAGTATAGCCTGGAAATACCCGCACAAGAACGAAGAAGCAACAACTCGCATTGAGGATCATTAATCTTAGCAATAACATCCATAAGCCCAATCGTTTTGGCCACTCTCTTCATCACAAGCTCATTACAAAAATCAAAATTCACACTAGCGGGTCCACCAAGTAATTTAACACCAAGCAAGGGACGAGCAATATTAGGTGGAAAAATACCTGCAAGCCTGCTTCGAGGGTCTTCCTTTGGCCAAAAAACTTCAGTTTTATCAACGTTGAGATGTAGGACACACCCCGGCCCATCCTCCATAATTAACTCTAAAACCTTCCCAACAACCACAATATCTCCAACAATAGTACCATCATCCAAATACCAAGCATGCAAAGAAAGGCTAAAGGAGTCTCTAATCTTACATATTAAGGGATGTAACACTAGGGAAAAAAGCAAAGGGCCAAGGGGATCACCTTGTTGCACTCCTTGGCACGACCATAAGATGTGTTCCCCATAATACAATCTAGCTGGGCTTGAGTAACAAAATTCTACCCAGCTTGAGATAGCAGGGCAACAGAGACGAACTTCACGTAACATAACCTCTCGATCTACCAAGTTGAAGGCGTTCTTGAAATCCACCAACAACATCGAATAACCAACATCATCCCCACAAGCCTCAATCAAACGATTCACAGAATGAAAGATAGCCTTACTTCCACCCGCCACCCCAACACCGAACTGAAGACCGTCTAAATAACCATCCAAAGAATGGCCAATCATAATAGCACTAACCTTAGATACCAGACATCTTCAGACAGTACCCACAGCTATAGGACGAATACCACCACCTGGTTTAACCAACGGTGTGAGAGGAGCACTAGCAATATACTCGCCCAACCTGTTGGGGCATTTCCCATCAAGAAATAGATTTACCACTTGGGTGATAGAGGAGACCAACTCATCAAAAATAGCAACAGCGGCTCCACTTAAACAATCCATGAGGTGTTGGGCACGCAAACCATCCCACCCACAAGACGTGCCACAAGGGAAACTCTTGATTCTGTCTAGAACCACAGATGTAGAAGCAACGAGGTGATGATGATCGATAAAGATATGTGGCAAAGAGGGAGGGGGCTTGAAAGGGTGCTTGATCTTTAAGTCCTCAAGAGTAGCATCATTGTAAGGAGCAACACCAGAAGAAGAAAGAACTCGGACAACTGCAGTATAATGGCCATCACAAATCTTCCTCTTACACTGCTTTATATTCCGTTCACCCATATCAATGTCTTCCTCATCAACATCAGACAAAAGAGGGGAAGATTCAGCTAAAGTCTCCCTCATAACCTGCAAACTACCACCTGGCAAACTCCAAGATCGAATAGCATTAACAATACTCTCTTCTTGACATTGACGTTTAATAGCTGACTTGCACTCAAGATTATTATTATTATTATTAGTATTATTATTATATACATCACTTTATTAGAAATTCAAAATATTTACAAGAAGTTAGTGGGGAGCCGAGATACTATCTAGGCCTTCACTCCTCTAGCTATAGCAAAAGTAACCCTACTAAAGATGTGAACAACAGCTCGCGCCTCAATATCTTGAGTCACGGAGAACTTTCGGATTCGCTTTAGAAGGGCTATCACATCCTCCTCTAATTCCCCAAAAGAAGAGAATGAGAAGGGGAGAAAACCATATCCAATATTCGCGCATTTAGCCTCATACTTGACACGTTTACGTTTCGCTGCATCAATCACAGTACGACCATGCACAAAATCAGCCATCCCAGTTTGCATCAAAGGCGAGAACCCTATAAGATCCACACACGCATCAAGCCCTCTATCCCATTAGTAAACCAACATATCAGCTGGACGTAGGGTTTTGTCACGCCCGCCACTAAGCCCGATATCAACTTCTTTACCAGCTGAAATCCTTGACCGAAAAAAGATCGACAAGGGTATCACGTACAACGTTATGCTGATGTTTAATACCGACAATACCAACACACGACACAACATGGTCTCCATAAATATCCCCTACAAAGACCCTGGAGCAAGTTGAGCACCGCTTCAGAACAAAGAATAAGAGAACACCTAACCAATAACATAACATACACCGGTAAGTCCTACCTTCATAGTCTGTCCCAACCCAGAGATCGGAACCACCCTAAGCCAGTCAAAAGTATGTTCCTCCATTTGAGACATCCATAAAGCCATTTGTCAAGTAGATAGGGAAAAAGTAGATTCAGCCTTTTGAGTAACACGCGTGAAATATATATCTGTCAGTTTCTTCAAGAGTTTGGAGGCAACGATCTCAGTAGGATTACTCAAAAGGTCAATCTCTATTTTCACATTAAACCACATAAGGCATATTCAAAGGCAGGCCCAAAAGCTACAATACCCGAATGTCAAAGCAACTTAGTCTGCAAGCTAGCAGACTGCAATCTAGACGCAAGAAAGGCATAATTTAAAACATCACCTGCAGAATAGACACCAAGCCCCCCGAATACGAAGGGTAAGGTGGCAAGCCACCATTGTCAATCACCAAATCTAGGTTCACACGCAGTGATAATACGCTCCAGAGCAAAACGAAGATCCGTATCAAAAGAAAGTTGGGCTCGCTCAAAGACATGGGGAGAGCATGTGCGCATAACAAAATATAATTTTGATATACCCGCATAGGATCGAAGAAGCAACAACTCATACTGAGGGTCATTAATCTTAGCAACATCACCCATAAGCTCAATAGTTTTGGCCACTCTCTTCATCACAAGCGCGCAACTATAATCAAAATCCACACTTACAGGCCCTCCAAGTAATTTAACAACATACCGGGCCGACCAATATTAAGCGAAACAACACCCGTAAGCATGCTTCTATGGTCTTCCTTTGGCAAAAAAAATCTCAGTTTTATGTACGTTGAGATGCAAGCCGTAATAAGATCCATCATTCATAAATAACTCTAAAATCTTCCCCACCACCAAAGTATCTATAATAATAGTGCAATCATCAAGATAATAAGCTTGGAAGGAAAGGCTAAAAGAGTCTATAATGAAATTATTATTATTATTATTATTATTATTATTAGAAGAGTTAATTACACTGTTCGTCCCCGTGGTTTGTGCCAAATCACTGATTGAGTCTTTATCTTTTTTTGCATAATTGATCTCTATCTCCAAACTATTGCACACCATCCATCCCTATCTCCAAATTCAGTTAAATACCTTCGTTAACTCTCCTACCCTAGCGGTATTTTTGTCTTTCCTTGTTTCACAGGGATGAACCATGTAATTTTTTCTTAAAAATTCGATAAAAATATTTATACTTCGAAAAATATATATTTTTTAAAAATTTTATAAAATATTTTTTTTTACTTCGAAAAAAAGTATTTTATTTTATACTTCGAAAAATATTTTATACTTTGAAATTTTAGAAAAATTTTATACTTCGAAAAAAATATTTTTTTAAAGTTTTTATAAAATAAAAATTATATACTTCGAAAAAAATATTTTTTTTAAATTTTTATATAATGAAAATTTTTTACTTCGAAATTTTTTATAAAAGTATACTTCAAAAAATTTTATAAAATTTTATACTTCGAAATTTTTTTTAAAATTTTAAACTTGGAAAATTTTTATCCTTTTTTTTTCGAAGTATAATATAAAATACTTTTTTTCGAATTAAAGAAAAAACATATTTTTTTCGAAGTATAAATATTTTTTTGGAATTTTAAAAAAGATATTTTTTTCGAAGTATAAAATTCTTGTTATAAAATTACATGGTTCATCCTTGTGAAACATGAAAAGGAAAAAAATACCCTTGGGGATAGGAGAGTTAACGGAGGTATTTAACTGCATTCGGAGATAGGGATGAATGGTGTGCAATAGTTTAGAGATAGGGATCAATCAAGCAAAAAAAAGAAGATAGAGACTCAATCAGGGATTTGGCCCAAACTGTCACACCCCCAGACGGGGCCTGGACGGAAAACGTGTCCGAGGGCGTGACATCATAATATACATCACACAAGATCAAGGGAACGACCACTAATGGACGTTTTGAAAATCATAACTCGTATTTATTAAAAATGGATAAGTCTTACAAGATTTGAAATAAAATTTAAAACGTTGTGGAAGCATAATTAAGTTTTCAAAAGACAACGAGTATGAATGATAATAAAGTCTTGAAAGATGCTATCATATTGCATGTAGACTCCACATAGCACATCAGAGAAGTCTAAAGCTAAGCACCTGCAAAACATGCTTAAAATGGTCAACATAAAGTTGGTGAATTCATAGGTTTAAGTAAGTATTTACGAGAATCAAAAGGTTTAGTGAATACTGTTTCACTCACAGTATTATGAAAAGTATTTAGTAATTGGAAACGTTCAACCAAAGTAGTGTGGACCACACGATTTCAAAACACATGTGACTATTATAACAAATACAATAACATATGAAAACATTTACGTGCTCTAAGCTCATGACACCGATGCTAAATTAAGAGATACATATAATATGCAAAGTGTTGAAAAGTAAAATTCATCTACCGATTTGTCGACAATATATAATTTACAAGTATTCTTGTTACACTAGTGGATACATGGCACCGGAGTATGCAATGCATGGACAATTTTCAGTTAAATCCGACGTTTTCAGCTTTGGGGTACTATTTACACTCGAAATTGAGTAACGGGTCAGAAGAACCATAGTTTTCAAAATGGAATGATGATGGAGGATCTTCTTAGCCATGTAAGTTTTGAAATAAAATTACTAGCATATCGTTTTTGTTTACTGATTTTTCATGTGGCAATATGTGTATGTTTTTAGGCATGGAAAAGTTGGAGAGATGGCACTGCATCAACTTTAATCGATCCTACACTGTGCGCTACTTCCATACGTGATATGATGAGATGCTTACACATTGGTCTATTATGCGTTCAAGAAGACCTTAATGATAGACCAACTATGGCTTCAGTTGTTCTTATGCTTAGTAGCTTCTCTCTAACCCTCCCGGTCCCTTCAGAACCTGCGTTTTTCATGCACTCAACTACGAAAACAGAAAAACCGGTTTTTGAGCAGTACTCTTCAAGTACGAGTGATCCTAGCCATTTTAAAAGTCAATCAACTTCTTCACAACGACCTGCAGGAACTGATGACATCTCGATGGAGTACAAGACCGGTAGATGAGTATTTGTTCCTTGTAATATATTCGTTAGCAAAAGTAAATATTAAAGAATAATAGCATTGTGCGAGGAGATAATTGTACCGAACAGCAGATTTCCAAACATATGCTTCGTATACTTTTTTAAATAGTTGTTCATTGGTCATTCAGGGTAACAAAAAGAAAAATTTAAAGCGGTAAACAAGCCAAGTTGTTTGGGATCGACTCGGAAAGCTCAAAATGAGTCGCGCTCAAGCTTCATATATCAAAATTTGATTAGGCTCGCGAGCTTTAATAAACCTAAAAAAATATGTGTTTTTATATATGTCAATACACTCCGTATACGTATAAATGTTATACATAACACATATAATTATTTGATAAAGAGCACAACCAAAAACTAATTAAGACGTAATGTAGTCACAAGCCGAGCACGGCTAAATAAATGCTTGGAAATGAGATCAAGACTTGAGATATAGGCAGGCTCGCTCAACTCGCTTCCACCCCCACCCTTACCAATTATTATCTCATAAATTCACTATGAATCTATGACGCACTTTGTTTCACTAAGGTTATAGCTTTATGCATTTTCTTTAAAAAGTCGTTTATAAATGCTGACTATTTCAGACTCCTATCAACATCTCACAATTGCATAAAACACGCTTCGATGTGTTGATGGAAACGACGATTTGCATTCCATGGGGATTTCAGAACAAGGTCATCTTCAATTCAAGAGATGTAAAACACATGCACTTGGTAATGATGTCAATAGTTGTTATTCTAACTGGGTTGAATGGCTATATGTTGCCCTAGTTCTTGGTTTATCGCTTTATTAAATTTGCTTATAACGATTTGCTAGTTTTCATAATTTGTTAGTTTGTAGTTAACTCATACAGTAACACAACATATATTTGAATTTTTCTCAAACTTCTATAAACACATAAATGGTCTGGAATCAGAGGCGGCTCAAGCATTCTGAAGGTCTAAAGCGAAATTCAAATATGAGGCCTTTGCGAATTTTTTTTATTTTTTTCACATTGCTTAATATTAGTTTTTTTTTATTAAATTGAATAATAGAACATCCAATGATCCAATTATCAAACCAAGAACATAATGAGAATCTAAAATTTTATTGAAGACATAGAAAAATAATATAAGAAAGAGAAAAACATAAACTTTGTTTTATGATAATCTATAACTAGCACTAAAGAACCGAACCAGCACGAACGAGACTTGTTTGTGTTCGTTAGTTTTGTTTAACCAAACAAAGCACACTAATATGAACACTAAAGAACCGAACCAGCACGAACGAGACTTGTTTAACCAAAATAATAGGAGGTGTTGCGAGGGGACTTTTGTATCTACATGAAGATTCTCGACTAAAGATAATTCATAGAGATCTAAAAGCTAGTAATGTTTTGTTGGACTCCCAAATGAATGCAAAAATTGCAGATTTTGGTATGGCAAGGTTATTCACACCAGATGAAACCCAAGGCAACACTAGTCGAGTTGTTGGAACCTAGTAAGTCTCACTACCAAAATATAGTTTGTTCCTTATGCACATATTTGATTTTTATATTGAGTTACTCGCAGTCTAGCTAGTACTATTTTATTGTGTGTACATATAATTTACAAGTATTCTTGTTGCCCTAGTGGATACATGGCACCGGAGTATGCAATGCATGGACAATTTTCAGTTAAATCCCGACCGTGTTCTCAGCTTTGGGTACTTGTACTCGAAATTTGTAACGTCAGAAGAACATAGTTTACAAAATGAAATGATGATGGAGGATCTTCTTAGCCCAAGTACGTTTTGAAATAAAGATACCAGTATATCTTTTTTAGTTATTAGTACTGATCTTTCTTGTTTCAATATGCATGCTTTCAGGCTTGGAAAAGTTGGAGAGATGGCACTGCATCAACTTTAATCGATCCTACACTGTCCGCTACTTCCATACGTGATATGATGAGATGCTTACACATTGGTGTCTTATGCGTTCAAGAAGACCTTAATGATAGACCAACTATGGCTTCAGTTGTTCTTATGCTAAGTAGCGCTCCTCTAACCCTCCCGTCCCCTTCAGAACTGCTTTTTTTCATGCATTACACCCTACAAATACAGAAAAACCAAATTTTGAACACTACTCTTCAAGTACTAGTGATCCTCTTTACCCAAAAAGTACTAGTTAAAGTAAATCAAGATCTTCAAAACGATCTGTAGCAAGTGATATATCTATGAGCGACATGTATTCACGATAGATGAATACTTGTTTCCTATAAGTTATTCATTGACTATTTTTTATTTGTTGTTGAATATTTGTAATATGTGACAAACTGACAATATTTTTTGGCCTTCAACATGTTGTACTATCTTAACTCTTGAGAAAAGTTCTATGTAGAACACTATTTAATCAAAGAACAATCCATTTCATCTCACCATTTAAGATTCATTTTTATTTTTATTTAATTACAAAACCCACTTTTAACTTTATTTTTTTAAAATTAAATTATCTCACAAAGACCGTTAATCGTTAACGACAAAACGAAACATAACTCATCCGCCACGAGCATATAAAAAGAATTAAATTAGGTAGTTTTTAATCATCTTTCTATAGAGGGGGCCCACTTTCCTATATACTTCACGAAGAACTTTTTTTTTTCGATTTTTTTTTGATTCACGTCTGAAAAAATCCACATGGTTTTAATGAAAAAAAATTTTACGAAATCACATGTGATTTGATACAAATCACATAAGATTTTTTCAGATGGGATGAAAAAAAAATTCGGAAAAAAAGTTCGTCGAAATAATATAGACGTGCACTCTATAGAAAGATAAAAAAAATACTCGTCGCGATAACTTTCGACGAACTTTTCTCCCAATTTTTTTTCAATCACGTCTGAAAAAATCGCTACAAATCACTGATTTTCATTAAATCACGTGTGATTTTTTCAGACGTACTGAAAGAAAAAATCGAAAAAAAAGTCGCGAAAGTATATTAGAAGTGCCCTTTATAAAAAGATAAAAACCAATACTCGTCGCGATACTTTCGACGATCTTTTTTTCCCATTTTTTTTCAATCACGTCTGAAAAAATCACATGTGATTTGTATCACAATCACATGTGATTTGTATCAAAATCACATGTGATTTCTTAAAATCACATGTGATTTTGTCAGACGTGATTGAAAAAAAAAAAAAATTAAGTTCGTCCAAAAGTAGAATAAAGGCCCCATATAGAAAGATAAAAAAAATACACGTCGCCGATGGTTAAAATTTGGTCGTTTAACGATTACGTTTGCTAATGATATTTGAGTTTTAAGAAAAGGATGAAAGTGAGTTTTTTTTATTATGATGAAAAAAATAGTGGTTAGCGATTCACCCATTGTTTTTTTAAAATGACCAGTTTGATCTTTATGGATCTCACTACTTAACTCTAAGAAAAATATATGTTAACGGGTTCCCATACATTTGGTTTGATAAGGTTTAGGGGTGTTGATCGGTTCGGTTATCGGGTTGTTCGGTTAATTCGGTTCGGTTAATTTTTTTTTTGGGTCAATTCGAAAACCGAACCGAAAACCGAAATTCATTTTTGGGTCAACCCGAAAACCGAAATTCTTTTTGGGGTCAACCCGAAAACTGAACCGAACCGATAACCGAAATTAAAAAAATAATAATTACATAGATATTTACCAAAAAAAAGTTATTTCAAGCATAACAAGTGTTTTTTCATATTAGGATAAAATTTATTAGTGGTATTTTTTTTATACAAAATACAATAAATAAAAATATATATTTATATAGCTTTGGTTTTCGGTTCTGATCGCTAAACCCATATCCAACCCGTAAACCAAATTTGTAGTTTGGTTCGGTTCGGTTTTGGCAAATTCGATTCGGTTCTTAGTTCGGTTCGATTGCTTTCGATTCGGTTTCCGGTTTATTCGGTTATTTCGGTTTTTATGCTCACACCTAGCTAAGATTTAGTTTGTACGGGCTTAGCCCAATAGCACTTATCTTTCCATTAAAGTTATGTCACCTGGTTAGAGATGCAAATCGAAACCGGTTTTTTAAAAAACTGGTTTTTTTTAACCGGTTCGGTTAAATATAACCGAACCGTTAGTACCGGACAATTATCGGTTTTTTGCATCCACGGATTTTTTTTTACCGGCTTTAAACAGAGTTTTATTAAAAAACCGGTATTTATAAACCCGGTTTTTTTTAAATTTTTGTTTTCTTTATTTTATACCCGCAATAAGTTTTTTTAAAAAAAAACCGTTTTTAAAACCGGCTAAAAAAAACCCGGTCCAAATAGAAAGTACCAAAACTAGCCCGTTTTTATTTTTTTTTTTAAAAAAACCGTTTTAAAAACCGTTAAAAAACACCGTCAAAATAGAAAGTCAAGACTAGCCGTTTTTAATTTATTGTAAAAAAAACCGTTTTAAAAAAAAAAAAAAAAAAAAACACAACGGCTACTAGCCGTTTTATACCCGTTTTTTGTGTTTTTTTTTGTTTTTTGATGATTTTAGGGCATGGCTTAGTACTATAAATACATGTAATGGGTTCCTGAGGGATATACACACACACACATATTTTGCCTATGTCAAGAAATTAAAGAAAGTAAGTTGATAAATAATGACTTCAACACACACTTTTTACATTACACGCCTACATTTCCTCATAAAATCAAACATTACAACCGAACCGAATAAACCGAAAACCAAAACCGAACCGAAAACAACCGAACCAAATTTGCTAAAAACGAACCGAACCAAACTACTAATTCGGTTCTTGGGTTGGATATGGCTTTGACAATCTAAACAGAAAACCGAATTCATATAAATATTTATATTTTTTTATATATATAAATACCATTAAAATTTTATCCTAATATAAAAAAACACTTTTTATGCTTATAACAAGTTAGGGTGACCCGCGCTCTGCTGCGGGATGTTTCGCGGCCGGTGTTTTCGGTTGGACGTGTTAGAAGGTATATTTTTGTAAAAAAATAAATAAATTAACGGTCGTTAAGCAACGACCGATTTAAAGAACTGTTTTGGTGTATTTTAAAAAAAAAAAATTAACGGTCGACCGCTAGTGGGGAAAGGGGTATTTTACAAAAAAAATTAAAATGAGGGTAGTTTTCGTAATTTAACACATAGTGAGAGGGGGTATTTCGTAAATATTTGAGGGGCTATTTCGTAAATAAAAAAAGGAACGGGTCGGTGCGGACTGGGTCGGCTTGACCCGACAATACCGATAACTGGTGCAGCGTAGTGAATATTTTAAAAAAAAAAAGCAAAAAAAACAATTTAAAAAAAAATTAAAAAATGTTCGGACCGGGTCGGAAGTCAACCCCTGCTTTAAAGCAACTTAATGCACCTGAAGCGCGTGGTTTTATGTTCTATTGTTATTCATAAAAAAAAACAGACCGATGACTAAAAAAGTGCGAGAGAGTATTTAAAAACAAAACATTTTTTTTTCTAAAAAAAAAAGAAAAACGATCGGACCGGGTAGGGTGACCCGGCGTATTAAATGCACCCCAGTCAACCCGTGCATTTAATGACACTAAAGCCAAAGGCCATTTAATGCATGCCAGAGGGTATTTCGAGGAAAAAAAAGGAAAATATTTATTTTTAGAAATTTTTTTGGGGAAAAACAAAAGACAAAAAAAATTGCGGGACGATTACGGAGCGCGAGGTTGAGGAAAGTTAAAGTTATTATTCTAAAAAAAAGAACCGAGGACTCAAACATTGCGAAGGGTTTCCGAGATAAAAGAGAAAAAAAAGAAAATTTTATTTTAAAATTTTTTGAAGAAAAAAAGAACGGGACGTATAGCGGAGCGCGAGGTTTGAGGAAACTTAAAAGTTTTTATTCGTATAAAACAACCAACCGATGACTCAAAAGTGCGAGAGGGTATTCCGAGGAAAAAAAAGGAAAGTTTTATTTTAAAAAGACTTTTTGAGAAAAAAAAAGGAACAAAAACTGGTAAAAAAAAACTATACTGTTAAAAAAAATATCCAAAAAAACAGACCGATGACTGTCCAACATGCGAGAGGGTATTCTCGAGAAAAAAAAAAGGATAAATTTTATTTTAAAAATTTTTTGAGAAAAAAAAAGAACGGGACGATTAGCGGAGCGCGAGGTTTGAGGAAACTTAAAGTTTTATTCAAAAAAAACAGACCGATGACTCAAACAGCGCGAGAAAGTATTCCGAAGGAAAAAAAGGAAAGTTTTATTTTAAAAACTTTTTGAGAAAAAAAAAAGGAAAAAAAAATGGTCAAAAAAAAACTAACTGTTAAAAAAAAAAAAAAAAAAAAACCAACTTTATTAATTGCCGGGTCAAAAACATTTAATGTGACCCGGTTTTTGGGTGGGTCGGGTCCCCCGGTAAATGTATTGTTTAGAAATATATGATATAGCACGTGTTCACCTTAATTTATCATTTCGAGGAAGTTGTAAAAAAGAGAAAATGGCATAAATTAATGTAATAACTAGTATCCCATAGAGATGCAAATTACAAACCGGTTTTTTTTAAAACCGGTATAAAAACCAAAACCGGTTTTTAAAAAAACCGGTTTTTTTAAAACCGAACCGGTTAAACATAACCGAACCGGTTAGACCGGTTTTCGGTTTTTTAACAATACCGGTTTTTTACCGGTTTTAAAACCGGTTTTTTTTAAAAACCGGTTAAAACCGGTTTTTTTATTTTTAAAAAAAAAAATTTTTAATTTTTTTTTAAATTTTTTATAACCGTTAATAGGTTTTAAAAAAAAAACTCGGTTTTTAAACGGTTTTAACCGGTTTTTTTTGGTTTTTTTTTTTGGAATATTTAATGGATTGAGTATAAAGGGTGATGGCAATGCTAATCGCGACCTACTTGAAGTACACTAATATTTTTTCCGGGTGATGCCCATGCCGAGCTCGAAATGTATAGTATTTATATATTTTTAGTTGTATAATTTGTTATTGTTTTTAAATAAAAGTTATAGTGTGTATTTTTTTTAGTATGTTGCCGTGCAAATAAAAAGTTATGATTGTATTTGTTTAGTATGTTTCCGTGTATTGTTTAATAAATGTTTGTAATTAACAAGTTTATTAAATAAATGTTCGAGCAAGTTTTAAAATCCGAAAAAAAACTGAGCCGTATAAAGACCCGATTCGAAACATTTATAACCGAAAAATACCGAACCGATAAAAAAACCGATTCCGAAAATTTATAACCGAAAAAAACCGATTCCGAACATTTATAACCGAAAAAAACCGATTTCGGAAAAACCGAAAAAACCGAAACCGGTTATTAGAAAAACCGGTTTTTTTAAAACCGGTTTTTTTAAAACCGGTTTTTTTTAAACCGGTTTTCTAATAACCGAAAACCGGTTTTAACCGATTTATTTGCATCTCGAGTATCCCACACATCGCTTGATTGAAGCCAATGGCCACTAGAAGAATCCATATAAAATGAGAAGCCCAACATCGAATAAAACTTATACATATTTTTAGTACTCACCAAACTTTTATGAGTATAAATGTTAATAAGGCTAAGCATGGTTCGAAAATTAAACCGGGTCGACCAAGACCTGGCCGGACTGAAAACCAACGTGGCTTAAAACACCGGACCGAAATGTTTGGTCTTATCCGGGTTGGTCCGGTCCCAACTCGGTCCGGTCTGAAATGTTTGGTCCGTACCCGGGTTGGTTCGGTAGCAACTCGGTCCGGTCTGACATTTTTGGTCCGTATCCGGGTTGGTTCGGTAGCAACTCGGTCCGGTCTAACAAAGCATTGTGTTATTACAACTAACACAAATAGGAGACAACTTGATAATAATCCAAACTCAACCCACCTACAACGTGGTATACAAACAAGAATAGTTTATTTTCTTTGATCTATGTGGGATCGAAAGCGGCCAACCTTTTCACAACGCATGTCTTTTTTTTGTAGCAATGCATTACATTTCACTAGCTCGTATCTTGCATATAGATGCCAATGCACGCTGTGTGTGATTGAGTTGACCATTGGTAGAACATCACCTTGTAATTTATTCAAGGTATAGCCAAAAGTTTCTCCTATAAGATCTTGATGCGATCGTAAACCACAATATTATGAGTTAATTGCATAAATGGTCCCTGTGGTTGTCCGGATTTAACGAAAGTGGTCCCTCAAACTTTTTTGTTACGAAAATGGCCCCCATGGTTGTGAAACATAACGGGTTTGCACTACAACATAACAGGTCAATAGCGACAGACATTTCCGTCGAAATTCCGTCGGTATAGACGGTTTCCGACGGATCTGTGACAGAAACAGTCTGTCGCATTTTCTATGGTCGGTAACTAAAATTTGCCGGAATTCTGTCGGAACTAGCGACGAAAATCACGTGTCGGAATTCTGTCGGTGACTTTCCGTCGGAAGTCAGTCAGAATTGATTCTGTTGGAGGGTCGTCGGAAATCTGTCACGAAACTCTAAACCATAAAGGGTCACATTTATGTGGGAATATCATCAAGGATATAATAAAGCTAATTTATTTGTAATCCTATATTTAAATAGAAACATTCGAAATGCCATTATTTACATTGGAAAATTTCAAAATCCAGTAAATTCATAATCATGAATCTATTGCGAAATGCCATTATTTACATTGGAAAATTTCAAAATCCAAATAGAAACATTCGAAACATACAAGATGAGATTAAAGTATCTAATCCAAATATTCAACATGATACTGAGAATTAAATTGGAATTCCAGAAATAGTTGTTCCATGATGCGCTACATTCCAGTTTGTGGTTTGCGGAAATGGTCCACTTCTTGACCTTTATTTACACCATACGCAATGAAAACCTGTAGAGACAATTCTTAGGTAAGTTGTGTGTTCATATTATTAAAGAAGAAAGTTCAATACATTGTCAAGCCACCTGAACAGGGACCTCCAGAAGCTTGATAAAACTGTCAAGTCTTCCAATTTTAGAATCCACAGCTACCAGCCGTTTGTTCTTTCAGCGTGCTCGATCTTTGATTCATTTGTAAAGATAACCTGCGTCAAAAAGAAATATAAATGCCGACGCAAACACATCAGTATTCTAGAATTTGCAATAAGGGGAAGTTGCAAACCAGTTTGTAGTGATCATTGTACAGGCTGCGCAATTTCTTTGTCGACTATTAAGGCATACATAAGAGACCAAGCCTTTGCACCGACTCTGTAATTATATATACAGAACCCACACTAGATTAGTCATAAATGCTTCGGACAAACCAAATTAGTAACTACTGGAAATTACTTTGACAGATTGATTATTTAATAACAGTAGTAAGATATAACAAGTCAGTTCTCTAAATGATCAAACAAGAACAAGTTTTGTGTGCAAGAGAAAGAACCTTGTAGCACATAGGTCCTACCACTGCATTTTTGGAACAAAGAGTCCACCAATTCAACGATTGTTCTGTTGTTTCTCTATGGCGCACAACACGTACCGTCTATGGCTTTGGAGCGCTTGTTTTCATAAGCTAAAGTATGTAAAACGGGTCAAAAAAGGACGGGTTGCATTAAATTTTTCTTGGGTCGGGTATTCTGCCCTTTGTTATATATATATAATAATTTTTTTTGCTAAATATCTAAGTAATTATTAATTCAGGTTATTCGGGTCAACCTGAGAACCGAACCAAATTCAAATTCGATTTTCGGTTCGGTTTTTGGATTGACCCAAAAAAAAAATTAACGGAACTAACCGAACCGAACTAACCGAACAACCCGATAACCGAACCGATCAACACCCCTAGTTCAAAAGCAGCACACTTTTGTTTTTCATGTCGATAGCTTTTATATTCCATTAAGAAAAAAAAATATAGCAAGTTGATAACGTATGTAGACAGATGGACTTGGGCCAAAAACAGCCCGCTAATGGGATTAGCCACTTTTGTCGCTTTGCATAATGGAGATTAGGATAGGAGTATATACAATATCAAAATTAACACTTTTAATAAAGTTCATTTCTATTTAAACAAGCATGATAGCCCGCGCGTTGCCGCGGAACGTCATTTTTTTGCGAATTGATTACAGCATGGTACAACATCTATTCAGAGCACGCTTTGTAAGATGTAATAAGTATAAACACTTTGTAAAGATTGAAAAAATTATGACCGCTCGACATAAAACTCATGTCATAAGGCGTGTTTTTGTTGGATTATAACAAATCTTCTCGTCAAGTTCATATAATTTAGAATTCATTTATATGGAATCCACAGTTACAGATGTTCATAATCATAGGACTATAACCATGAAGATTTCAAGAGCTCCGAGAAGTTACCTTTGCCAAATCCTCTACAGCCTGCTTTTTGTTGCAACTTGCCTTCATCGTCTTTGAGCTTACAACCTAGTCTCTGTATGATTTCCATGAACATTGTTGGCCTGTTGGGAAAAAAAGATTTCCGTACCAAATTACAATAAAACACAACGATTGGAGTCTGATTTGGGCTATAAATAAAAAACCAAAACGTGATCAGACTTTATAATTCATTATACACTTTATATATAGTTACACATTTGAATAATATGTCTTTTTAATATGGTTTATCCTCATAATAACAACAATTCAGTTGCATCCTACACGTACACCTCCTTTTTTCTATGGCTATCATTCCTTCTCGAGAGATTTAATATGGTTTGCTTGGTTAGATCTCAAACATGAATAGGAAGTATAAATTTAAATCTGATGTAACTCACTTAGAACCGCAACGTTTTATTCTACTTTAATACTGTATAAATGTACTTGGTTACTGAATGAAATAGAATGATAATTACCTGCACTTGCATTTGGAGTTTTGAAATTTCACTCTTGCATTTTGTTTGTTATCAATTTGGTTTTTATAGTATTGCTTGATGTCTTTGGATAGTGAATGCGTACAACCTCTGAGTTGATCTCAATGCAGAATTCAAATAATGCAGACTTTCCGCTAGCTCTTTTGAATAAACTTGTCCTCTGCTGCATTGAAAAAGGAGGAAACCTATGCCACCATCTGGATCAAATGGAAATTATGTATTAGGTGCCAAATTCTTAAATACAAACATTAAACAAAGAACTTAAAGATATAAAGACTGCTCATTCAGCAGACAGAACAAAAAACGATTTGCATTTATTCTTACTCTAGACGTACATCATACATCAGTGGCACTTGATTTAGATTCCAATAATTAAATACACCCACTTGCGATCAGTATGGAGAGAAACCGCATTCATATAAGTAATGACTCCTTTATTCTACTGCTAGAGGTAACCACATCCAAGACCAGTTACTTGCAATGAATCAGGGACCAAATATATACCTTGACTCATATTCGAATCAGTCTAACACAGGAAGTTCGGCCTTGAGAAGCCATGAAGCATGCTTCAGTATATCTGCACTTGGAACATATATAACCATACAAAGTCACAATTCGAGTTCTCATCTGAACATGACCATTAATCATACAATTTCCCTAAGAAAGAAAATGTTGTGCATATTTATAAAAAACATGAAACTGTAACTCAAATGATGCAAGCTTTAGTTTCGGTGTCAGTGTCCGTCCATACACACCTTTTTTCTCCATATCATCATATTTGCAAGTTCAACCGTAAATTTAATTTAGCAAGTGTTAATTTCTGTAGCATGTACAATCAATGGCTAATAAAGATTAAAATTTTCAATACCAACTACTAAAGTGTTAGGATATGAATAAGGTAATCAATCTCCTGTACTTGCTTTTTACTAATACATTTATATTATAGCTAAATTTAGATGAAAGGACTTCAGAATCAGTCAAGCTAACAGCAAAAGATCAACGATGTGACGACCATAAATCATTTTCAAACGACTTACCCATTTAAATTGGTTATGTATTGCAACATGCCTGCTTCTTCGACTCGATTGAAATTTAACCGGTTCACCCTCGGTCCTGCATTCCAGAAACAAATTGTGCATCATGTCATGAACATTGACACGAACGTTGTTTGAATATGAAATCCCTAAAACCTAAAATCATACATCATTTTTTTATATAGACGCGACACATAATGATATAACCGGCAACAATCTGAGCGAGACTTCCAATAGATCATGTTTTCTGGGCAAAGTTGTTTTAGGAACATACTGTGGCAGGATCAAGGCAAAGACTATAACGGAAAAGCTAAAAAGTCTTGTTACTTGTTATTATCCAAGAGATCGGAATTTCAGGACAACTAAAATGGAAATGGGTGAATTTTGTGAGTTGTAATGTATCAATAGCAGGTAAAACAGATATAGAATAAGCGTAGGGGAAAGTGGGAAAGGTAAGGCGGGTCAAAGGGTTTGAAATGACATAACGTTTTTACATTACTACATCAGAAAGCCATTACAACTGAAATTTGAAATTAGAAATTCTTCTTGCCTAAAGAAACTTTACTCACCTTCAGTTTCAGTGGCTTCGGTGTCAATATCATAAGTTCCTAAATCGGTATCTATAAAACGCTTTTTTCCACGTCTATGGCCAGATCGCGAACGTGCTCTAGAGATATGAATATTTCTTCTTCTTTGGTTTTCAACTTGCTTTCTTTTTTGTCCAGCACAGTAGGAAGAATACAACTGTTGTACATCACTGCAATTTCACCATATATAATCCTATTAACCACTAGATAAAACAATAATCTAAAATAACAACACAATCATTAAAGATTTAAATCTTAAACAAAGACACCATGTCCATGGCAAAATATAAGTGATATGTACTTGCAGCAGAAAATAAAGTAATTGTGCATTTTTTGGATCATTCTTAGGTGGTTCAGTAATGAGTCCCAAATTTTAATATCTAAAATGACCATATAATAATGATAAGTTTGGTTATAAACATAATAAAATCTCAAAGAAAGTGACTTCAGAAAGAAGTAGAATACTCGAACATATCTAATCCCTTTGATACAAATTCAAACTAAGTTCTAATGTTTCTGGGCTAGGGGTAGTTACACACATATATTTGAATACCTGCAAAATAAAAAATGAAATAGATTTATGTCACCAAACTAATAAACTAATGTTGACATATATGGTTCTAATCTAAATATGATACTCTTGTGATCCACATAATCAACCCCAATAGCGGTGGAATAGCAGCAAATCAACCCCACGTAATCAGATCGGTTGGAACAGCGACAATGGTGGTGGGTAGATGTGTGTGGAACAATCGTGTTTATGGCAGATGATTAAGTCTAAAAAAATAAGGATGCAGTAAAGATATATTGGGCCTTGAAGGATAAAAAGGACCGTGGCAAGTAGCCTAACTGAAAACCAAGTTACACTGTACCCAAAACATATGAGATTTGATAGTTTATTTGATGTGTGTTATTGGTTTGTGAATCATCATCTGGTAAACAAAAGACAGGGTAAGAGAAGCATCAGGCACATACTATCTTATGGTTGAGAGAGGTGATGATGGTTCGAGAATTTGGGCCGTGGGCTGGATGTATGGGCTGGACTAACACATATGGATTGGGGTCTTTTAGGTGAACAGTAGCTGACATCTCAAATGATTATATATATATATATATACTATATTGCGGTTAAAATGCTGCCGTTTTGGCAGCTCCGCTACAATACCTTGCCCATTGGGCTCTCAATTTGGGCCGTCATTTGTTTTTAGTAGGCAACTTTAAAAAACAAAATTGCTCGGCATAAAATAGATTTTTTTTTTACAAAAGTACTGATTTTTTCAGATCAAAAAATATCCGCGACATGAGGCAAAACGCATAAGCCCATATAAAAAAAACTATTAAACATGAGACCGAAAAAATAAACCCGCACAAAATAATATAAAAAAAATTATTCGGCACAAAATAGGAAAAAAAATTACAAAAGTATTGATTTATTCAGATCAAAAAATACACACGACATGACACCAAACACATAAGCCCATATAAAAAAAACAAACTATTAAACATGAGACCGGAAAAATAAACTCACACAAAATAAAAAAAAATAAAAAAAACATTAACGCCCAGCATCAACGCGCGGGCAATCATGCTTAACACATATTTACCAAAATCTCATAAAATTATATTTAAAAAAAACCTAAATAGCAAAAAAAAACAAACCTTTAAACATAAAGGCCAACATATAAGCACATATAAAAACAAACTATTAAACATGAGACCGAAAAAATAAACCAGAAAAAAAATAAATTAATGTCCCGCAGCAACGGGCGGACAAACATGCTTGTTATATACAAGCAAAGGTACCGCGCGTTGCTGCGGGACAGGTTTTTTTCTAGTTACTGCGGGGCAGGGTTTTTTTTAATTGGTATGGACACTTATTTTTTTTTATTTTTTTAATATTTTTTTAGCTTTTTCTTTCTTGTATTCGGCGTGTTTTTTTTATATTGTCTGCTTGTATGTTCCACGTTATTATACTCGCGCCATAAATGTTGACTAAGTAAAAAAGAAAAAAAAATGGGTCGGCCCGAGGCGGGGCATAATTTTTTTTTAATTGATTTTGAACGAATATTGAGTAAGAATGTGCACGTGCGTTGCAACAGGGCTGACTTGTATTCGACGTTTTTTTTATATTGCGTACTTGTATGTTCCGCATTATTATACTCGTGCTATAAATCTTGACTAAGTAAAAAAGAAAAAAAAACCAAATGGGCCGGCCCAAAAATTGGAGCCCGAAAAAAAAAGCAAATGGGCCGGCCCAAAAAATGGGAGCCCAAAAAAATCACTATGGCCCGGCACTATTCCTCGAAGCACTGTAGCATGACATCTCAATTGATATATATAGTAATATAACAAGCGTGATTGCCCGCGCGATGTTGCGGGCCTTTAATTTTTTTTTTTGCTGGTTTATTTTTCCGGTCTCATATTTAATACTTTGTTTTTTTCTTATATGGGCTTATTTGTTGGGCCTCATGTTTAAAGGTTTGTTTTTTTGGCTATTTGGGTTTTTTTTAATATAATTTTATGAGATTTGGGTAAATATGTGTTAAGCATGATTCTTCGCGCGTTGATGCGTGACATTAATTGATGCGAGGCGTTAAGTTATTTATTTATTTATTTGTTTTATGCGGGTTTATTTTTCCGGTCTCATGTTTAATAATTTGTTTTTTATATGGGCTTATGTGTTAGGCGTCATGTCGTGGGTATTTTTTGATCTGAACAAATCAGTATTTTTGTAATATTTTTTCTTATTTTGTGCCGAACAATTTTTTTTATATTAATTTGTGCTGGTTTATTTTTTCGGTCTCATGTTTAATAGTTTGTTTTTCTATATGGGCTTATGTGTTTGGTCTCATGTCGCAGATATTTTTTTATCTGAATAAATAAGTACTTTTATAATTTTGTTTCCTATTTTGTGTCGAACAATTTTTTTTTAAAGTTGCCAAGTTAAAGAAAAAGAAAACCAAAAAAAAATTTGTTAACTGGGCCGGCCCAATGTGGGAGCCCAATTGGCCGGTTACTGTAGCAACTACGTCAAAACGACGTAGTTTTAACTCATTCATATAGTATATATATATTTATATAAAATATATAATATATAATATATATATAATAACTAAACGGTATAAACCCCAGTTCAAGAAAATTTCAGGGTAGCTCAGGTTGGGCCTTTGGGCTTTTTTTTCCCAAATTTGAACTAATCTTACTTAGAAAAATCCAACCGTTGGACCGTCCAACTAAAAATCGACCGTTAGAATATCATCATGATTCATGACTTTATCTAACGTTACATTTATTCACAACACTTTAAATATCTCTCACTTTCAAATCTCACAACATATTCTATCTGCAAATCCAACAATTCTCATACATTTCTCATTTCATTTCCATCAAATCCAACAAATCTTTACAGTTTCATTTCTTACAGTTTACTACGGAGTAACTTTTTTTTATAATGGCCGAAACGAAAAAAGTTCAACATCACATAGTAGAGATCCCAGTAACCATAGATCACCAAAAGCAAATAATATCCGCTATCGAAGCAATCCAAGACCACCCTCTAATGGAAATATCCGAGTCACCTGGACATCTTCTTCTCCTAAAGCTTTGGCAAAGAGAAGAAGATTTATTCGGGCGTCGGATATCTCAAAAAGAAACAAGACTTGATACCATCCGAAGCGAAATTTTCCACCTTTGTTTATTTTTCTTAGCTTTTCATGGGTTTTTCTTTACGATTTTGTTCACGTCTTTTGAAAATAGTACCAGTGATAATAATTTTTCGTGTGGTAAAAAATGGTGGGTGCCGATGATTGTGAATTTATGTACTTGTTTTATGACGGTTTTCTTGGTTCATATAAAACTTTGCAGGTATTGGAAAGTGTATGGAGAAATACAAAGGGAGAAAAGTGAGAGCCGCGCGTTGACTAGATGTGTTCAAGAGTTGAGGATGAAAGGGGCGAGTTTTGATTTGTCGAAAGAGTGGGCTAATGGGAAGAGGATGAAGAGTTCGAGCGTTGAGATTAAGTGGAATGTTTTGAGTTTGTGTTCGCGGTATTTGGTCACTCTTTGGCTTGTTGGTGTTATGGGCTTGGCTGCTGTTGCTTGCAGATTCATGATTTGTGCTTAGGTAAGAGATAACACTAGTTTTTATCGTTTTATTTTTCGTGCATATTTCATTTGTAAATTTAGAGGCTGATTTTCGGTTTTTTATGTTTGTGGATCAGGAAAATAAAAGCTTTTGGGCGAAAATGAACCCTTTGAAAGGGCTGTGATTGTGGTTCAGGAAAAGTAGAGCTTTTGGGGAACCTGAACCTTTGAAAAGGCGTTTGATCGAGGTACATCAAGTTGGGGATGAAGCATTTGGGTCCGATTAATCGAGTGTTGTAAAGGCTGTTGAATAAAGTTCACAATGAGCTTGATGAAGATCAGCCATGTGTAACACAGCTTGTGTTAGTTTTCTTGATGTAAAAAATCCAATTATTTTGACCATCTTAAATCATTTATAACAGCTACTTCATTTTGTTCTTTTTTTATCATTTGGTATTATGATCTTAAATCAATTATTTTGTCTATTGAATTATTTATAACATCTACTTATGTGTTCTTTTTAATCATTTGGTATAATAATCTGTGATACAAATTTGAATGTGTATTCAAGATCGAATGGGGTAAATTTGGGCGCGTTTGTTTAAGCTTATATGTGGGCTTAGGATGTTATTTGATTTCAGCTTAAATTTCACAAGCCCAATTTTCTGGTTAGAGACCTTTGAGCTTATATAAGTTTATCAAGTAAGTTTATCATATCACCCACAAGTCTAATAATAAGCTGGAAGCCGAAAAACAAATAAGCTCACAAGCCACATATGCTTTAATTAATAAAACAGTTCACTTTTCAAAAAAAAAAAACACATGCTTTAATTACTTTTACAATTGGTTTGACCCATCAATTCGGTTCTCGTTGCGAACAACATATAGTCATAGCTCAGTTGTGGCAATTGAAGATCGAACTGTATGTGTTACACATATTGTCACAGGCCAAGTTCAGATGTGGCAACTAAAGTTAAACGTTGGTGGATATTAATTGTGTAAGCTAATGCTATTTTTCCAACGATATTGAAACGGTTATGATGAGGAACATGTTATAGTTTACAAAGGGGATTCTTTCACGCTGTTATGTGCCACTCAACCCAATAAATTTAGTTTACAAAACCGAGAAAAAGATGATGAGAAAGATTGTCCATAATGTTAATAACCGATAAAGTACACCTAGATGTTCCAATGCCGAAAGCTATGCACTGTCAAAGCCAAATATCCTGAAAACACCTGCATAACAAAAGGAACATTTTGTGAACATTTTATTTCTACCAGGTGCGCAAAAGTCAACACCATAGTTGACTTTTGACCCATTTGACACATTTTGTTTTTGAAAAAAGTGTACTTGTTTGAGCCATCAGAAATAAAACATAAACCGGTTAGGCGTAAGTAAATTGATCAAAATTGCCAGTTGTAATGTTTACCATCATCAGCAGAATACTTATTCTTGTCATCTCCAGCGTATGCAAGCAAATTGTATTTTGGATTCCACTCCACACTATTCATGGCTGCCCGACATGGGATTTGGTGAACTGATCGTCCAGTATGTACGTTCGACTGTCAATACAAGGCATCATTACTTTACTTAATATTAAGTTTCAGTAAAGACAATAAGTACTGGTGATATTAATATACAATGAAACATACTATGTCAATGAACAAGTCTTCACTAGCAGAAGCAATAAATTCACCCGTGTGATTGAAGCTTATGGTCCTCACTGGCCATCTGACAACACATACGAATATTCATCATTATACATTAAACACCAACACTATATAAAACCATGTAAAAGATGGTAATAGAGGACTTACTCTAGCTTTGTAAATGTACGCACACAGAGCATCTCTGAGATATCCCAAAGGCTGACTAACGAATCAGCACTTCCGACAGCAAAATATCTGTCACAGCAAAAAAAGGACCCTATAAGTTTACAGATCCTTTAAGGTATAGAGTTTATAACAGAAACGGTGAGGTAGGTTGAACATACCTTCCTAAAGGTTCAATTGCTATGCAATAACAACCAGCAGTGTGAGCTGTCAAGGTATCAACTGCTCGAAGAGATGGATACGCCAGTACTTCAACAGTACCTGAAGAAATATACCAAGAAACAAAGTTGTCACATACTGATCCTACGATATTATTACTTTCTTTTTTATTTTAAACAAAAATTTATAAATTACTCAAAAGTCAAGTATATTACCATTTCCAGTAGTTAGGAAGAACATATCCCCCTTCATGTTCCATGCAATCTCATTCACCTAACCAAACAAACCAGCGAGAACGTTAAAATATATCATGCATACATGGCATTGTACTAATTGTTTTTCTTAACATGATAACCACACAATTCGATTATCCCTTACACTTGGTATAAGTTGTATAATTTATCTAGAGAACCAGACAGAATACATGGAGATTATGTGAATCTGAAACCTAAAATACAAGTTTGCAGTATGCACCAATTAGTAGCCAATGTAGCATAACTATAACGAATAACGATACACTAGACAGATAATATACCGGAATAGTATGAAGCATATAAGAAGGCAGTAATAAAGTTCTAAACCAATGGAGATGATTCTGAGCAAACATGACAAACACTTAAAGTTACCTCGTAGTTGAATTTGCGTTTATGAATGGGCTTGAACTTTCGAACATCTAGTATTGTCAGTTCGTCATCCTATAACATACAGTAGAATTAAACAATTGCCACTCCCGATAACTTCTTAAGATGGCAGGAACTAGACACGTGAAATTTGAGTAAGTGAAATAGAGCAAACTAGAAAGTAAAAAATGTACCCTGTTCCCAACAGCTACATGAGTACCGTCTGGTTTATATGTGATATTAATGTTCTCCCCACTAAGTTCCGCTTGCTGTGAGCATTTTCCACCTGTGGTATTAACAATTATCAACAATAATTGCCAGAAGAAATCCTTCAAAATATATAAAGGAAAGCAAACTTAGTGACCATCAAACATATTTGGTTTATGCAAGTAAAGCATCACTTACTGCGAACATCCCACAGACGAACAGTCTTGTCACCTGATGCAGTGGCAATTAAATCAGAATGTTTAGGATCCCAACACAGCTGATCTACACTATCTGTATGCCCCTTTAGCTCAAGATCTTTAACCTTGCTCTGCAACAAACAACCAATAAAACACGCAACATCCAGATCAGATTGACTAAGGGATGTTTGCCATTGTGTTTTGAAAGTGATTATGTGATACAAAATAATCAGAATCGAAAATTAGATGTGACAAAACGCGCTGCAGAAGATAGTGTTTGAATGTGTAATTGTGTTTCTACTGCTTGAAGTCGTGATGATCAGATTTCACTTGTTTTTGGTCTTTTGCAGATTATGTTAATTAAGGATTTACATGTAAAATGACCCATAACTAATCAGATATTGCCTATTAAAACTGCTTCTCTACTATCGCTTCTTGATAGTCAAGCTGCTTATTTAAAACAGCTTATCTCATTCCCAAATGTTCAGATAATCAATCTGGAGAAGCAATCTTAAACACCCTGAAAACTGTTTGTCTATGGATCAAAACGCATACTCAGTTTTAGTAAGAAATCCTAAAGACCACTACAAAATCGATCATCCAAAACTAAATGTTTAAGTGTTTAACCCCTCACTAATTATACAGCCAGAAACAATCTCACTATACCCAAACGCTAGAACCTGATTATTAACAGCTCGAAAACACAAGTATCAAATAATCAACAATGGGGTGTTTGTTTAAGCTTATTTACGGGCTTATGAGCTTATATGTTTTCAGCTTATATTTCATAAGCTTCATTTTTTCGGCTTAGTTTGACACTTGTGGGCTTATATAAGTTTGTTATGACATAATAAGCTTATAGAAGCCCATAAGCAAAGCCAAAAATATATAAGCTTACAAGCCCATAAATAAGCTTAAACAAACACCTTAACATCCCCAGAAATAAGCTACAAATCTCAAGGTGGCCTAGTGGTATGGTCTTGCAAGGAGAACATCTTCAGATGGCCACAGAAAAGCTCAGAAACAGCCACAGAGATACAAGTTAGGCCGCATACATCATAGCCAAAAAAAGGCTTGACTCTACCCGAGACTACATAAACTTTCACTTCCACTAGGGGGGTGTTTGTGTCGGCTTATATAGCCGGCTTATGGCTTATTTGGTTTTGGGCTTAAGTTACATAAGCTCACTTTTTGTGGCTTATTTTGAAACTATTGGCCTTATATAAGTTCATTATGACATAATCAATCTAAAACGCTTGAACCTGATTATCTACAGCTCGAAAAGACCATAATCAATCTAAAACACCCTCTGAAATACGCTACAAATCTCAAAGCCAAAAAGGCTCGACTTTACCCGAAACTACATAAACTTTCACTTCCACAGTTCCACTAGCAACAAACAAAACCCATTAACAAAAACCCTTAAAAACACAAAACCCACAAATCAAATGACTCAACAACAACATTAAACTGAGTGAGACATTTCATCAAACACCTGGCATGCAAAACATAAAAACATAAAAAACTCACATGACCATGAGGCTCAATATGCCAAACACGTGCAGTTTGATCAACAGAACCAGAAGCAAGCTTTGTTCCAACACAGTTCCATGCTACTGAATGAACCTGTTTATAATTTTATAAAAATTAGGGTTTAAGGTATGAATTTTATAAAAATTAGGGTACCTTTTTCTTGTGGCCTTGGTATTCTCTGCTGTGAAGGTTTTTGAATGCTATTGTTTCTGCCATTCTTCTTCTTGTTGCAATCAATCGACTGTGAAAAAGATTTTGGTTTTGTTCAAGTTCAGGGGTCTAGTTGTTATTTTACAATTTATTAGGGGGTATATTGAAAGGGGATATCTTGCTAGTATACAATTCCTCACTAAAAATACATAAGAAATCATTTAGGGGCCCGCAAACAGTATTCAGAGACCAGCAAACAGTACTCATGGACCCATGATTTTAGCCTAGAATTGTAGCCAATTAACAACAATAAATTGTAGCTAATATTTCCTAATATTAAAATAATCTGCTTGTGCTCGTTAAAATTTTCTTCTGGCAGAATATATTGGGTTTTGCTAACCTCTGTCCACTGGACATGATTTACTTTGTTTATATAAGGAACGGAAAAAGATCCTCTCATGTTCATTTGAACATGAGAGGTAATGTTGTGTTTTGTGTGATTGTACATTTGATTTAAATAATCAAATATACAATCACATAAAGCACAACATTACCTCTCATGTTCAAATGAACATGAGAGGATCCTTATCCATAAGGAATGTTTTGATTAATTCAAATGAAAATCATGTTCAAATATAGTAATTTACAAGTTCATTTAATGTGTATTTAATGCATTTTCTGGTTAATTAGAAAAGTTTGTGTTTATTAACTACACCTTAATCTCTACCCAATTGGTAGAGATTAGCAAAACCCGAATATATTACTTGCATTTTGTGATCATTTTATTTTTTGACATTTTATTTTATGTAATCAACTAGGGCTGAGCATATGGACCGTTCGACCGGACCGTACCGGAAAACCGGACCGACCAGACCGGACCGAACGTATTTCGGTCCGGTGTTTTGGACCAATTCGGTCTTCGGACCTATCCGATTTTACCAAAAAAACCCAATGATTATGCCTTATAGGACCGGACCGGACCAAAGACCGAACCGGACCGGACCGTTCCATTTCGGTCCGGTCCTCGATCCGGCGTTTTGGACCATTTCGGTCTCGGTCTGGTCTTAGCCGGTCTGGACCGGTTTTTGACCGATGCTCGCCCCTATAATAAACTACTTCAGTTTTATTCTTTTTTTTATTTTCCTCCATAAATTAATATAACGAGGTGGGAAACCGTGCTCTACCGCGGGGTGTGAGGGACTAATGTTGCAACGACCCGATAACCCCAAGGGATATTTTTGTAAATTGCTAAAAAAAATTAAGTTAATGGTCGTTAAGTAACGACCGACCCCAAGGACTATTTTCGTAATTGTAGAAAAATAATTAAACTAACGGTTGTTACTTAACCGCCGTTAGTGGGGAATTGTGTATTTTGTATTTTTTTTTAAATGATGGTAGTTTTCGTAATTTGACACATAGTGCGAGGGGTTATTTCGTAAATATCGACGGGTTGCGGGTGGGTATTCGGGTCGAGTCGGCCGAGCGGGTTGCGGGTTGTGTGAGGATGGTTTCCAGGTCGGGTTGACCCAGCGTTTTGCAAGCGGTTATCCTAATAATTGTATAGATTTATAATTATAATTATAATTTATAATTATAATATAATAGAGTATACTTTTATATGATATAAAGAGTGGATACATATTCTCAAAACTAACGTTCATCATAGTGTTTATACACACATTATATACAGTACCATTTTTTATATTAAATAAATTAATATATTAATTGAATGAACAATAATATTCGAATATAAAAATATATGAACAGTAACCATTGATTTTTTTAACCCTGTTTCCGACCATGAAACCACACACACAAAGCAATTTTAGATTACCACTTTTGGATCATACCTCCACACAAAAAACATACACAAACAAATTTCAGTGGATCATACCTCCATACACAAATCAGAATTAAGTTAGCATTTTTTTGTAGGTTTTTGCTACAATAATACTTAGTGTTTGAAGCTTTTTGGGGTTTCCATTGATGCATTTAAATCAGGTAAGAAGCGACCGGATGTTCTGCCTTTTGTTTATACTATTTGATTGTATTTGTGTTTTGTTTTGGGATTATTGATGTTAGATGTTGCTTATATCATTGTTGCCGTGGGTTCAATTTATATCGTGGAAACTGTAAATTTTTGATGTAATTTTTTGCTTTGTTTTTTTTCTTCTGATAATAGATTTGAGCCTTTCTTGGATATTCAGTCCGACGAGATCATTTTCATGGCTCCCAAAAGTAGTCGTGTAAACTGATATTCATATCATTATTTTATAACAAGTTATCTTATATTAGTGTAAGTCGTTTAAAAAATCTTAGACGAGTTAAGCTATATATCTGATGTTGTGAAATTTAGTTATTACATTTGGATATATTTAGGCTGAAGGGTCGGGCATTAGTAATTGTGAATAGATAATATGTAGTATAAGTATAAGCCATAGGGAACCAACACATATATTCTTATAGATAACAATATCAGGTGTCAGGGAAAATAGATCAACTAATAACAATAGGGTGTCATGATAAGAAAAAATGTTGAGTATATCAGTTACTTAATAAGATACAAGAAGCTTAAGAATATGCGCCTTTTTTTTTCCCGCGAACGAGCAAGTAATACTAAATTACTAATACAATACAGTAGTTTGTAAGTTACTTAATTATGGAGTGCATATTTTAGGTCTAATGAAGCTTGAAAATATTGGTATATTAAAATTTAAGAAATTGGGCGAAATCATCTGCCTAAATGACGACGAGTGTGTACCTAAGTTATTCATGATTAGGGCGTGTTTGGTTTAGCTTACTTAGCCAGCTTATGGCCTTATTTGAATTTGGAAAAGCCAAGGGTCACTTTTTAGAGCCTATGAGTTTGTCAACTTGAGCTAAGCTGACCATACACCCCGTTTGCAATAGGCAAATAGGAATTGTATTTTTAGCAGTTTCTATAGTTGGTTGTAATTTTATGTTGGTTGCATATTTTATATATGTTTGATCAAAAAAATTTATTGTATCTGTCTATATAACAAACTATTTTCATAAATATTAGTAGTCATGGAATAAGATAGTAACAAGGTGAATGGGATAAGCAATAATGTATGATCGAACATGTATGTGTGATTGATGTATGTGCGTCTTTTATATAATGCAGTGACTGCATCATTTTTTGTCTGTGCATTTCTTATATTTTTAGCAAAGCTTTTCTCTTCTGATTCGCAGGACAAGCAGTGCTGACGAAAAACAGACAAAAATCAAACGCGTCGGGTAAATTCCTTGCAACTCTCAAGTCATTTACGCGCCGATATAGAACTGCTACTGAATAAGATATATTATCATTGTTTTAATCTATGCAGGATGGAGCCGGAACGCGAAAATCCCATCACTAGCATCAGATGCGCTGATGTCAAACTGCCCTTTGTCGTCTTTTCTGGATGGGAGAATACAGGTTAGAAGCACTTTTTAGATTACTACTTTCTTGAAATACAAAAAGTACTTCTTTAATAATAGGTGGCGATTCCGAACCATTTACTACGATTACGACCCAGTACTAATGAATGGATTGATTGGTGTTAAGTTTAGACTAAGAAAAATAAGCTTCATAGAGCACGGGTCAGATATGTCAAAATGGGCAATTTTTTATTTAAAAAATCCTATAACCTTGCTAACTGTAATACAGAAATTATTGATAGGGGGGGGGGGGGGGGGGGGGGGGGGGGGGGGGGGGGGGGGAAAAAATTGGGGGGTGGGGGGGGGGGGGGGGGGGGGGGGGTTGGGGGGGGGGGGGGGGGGGGGGGGGGGGGGGGGGGGGGGGGGGGGGGGTTTGTGGGGGGGAGGTTGTGTTTGTGTTGGGTTTTTGTTGTGTTTTTGGGGGGGGGGGGGGGTTGTTTTTGGGTGGGGGGGGGGGTTGGTGTTGTGTTTTTTTTTTTTGGGGGGGGGGGGGGTTGTTGTGTGTTTTTTGTTTTTTTTTGGGGGGTTTGGGGGTTTTTTGGGGGGGGGGGGGGGTGTTTTTTTGTTTGGGGGGGTTTGTGTTTGGGGGGGGGGGGGGGGGGGGGGGGGTTTTATTTTTTTTTGGGGTTTTGTGTGGGGGGGGGGTGTGGTTGTTTTTGGGGTTGGTTTGTGTGGTTTTTTTTTTGTTGGGGGGTGTTTGGGTGGGTGGGGGTGGGGGGGGTGGGGGTGTTGGGGGTTTTTTTGTTTGGTGTTTTTTGGGTTTTTTTTTTTTTCTTTTATTTTTTTTTTGATGTGTTTATTTTTTTTGGGGGTGGGTTTTTTTTTTTTGTTTTTTTTTTTTTTTTTATTTTGGGAAAAATTTTAAGAGGGGTATTGGTTTTTGAAGTTTAAAATTTTTATTGTTGGGATTGATTTAAAAAAAGAATTGTATATATTGGGGGGGGGTGTTTGGGGGGGGGTATTGTTTTTTTTTTTGGGTTTTTTTTTTTTTGTTTATGTTTGAAATTTTTTAAATGGTAAAAATTGGGGATATTAAAGTGAAAATAATGGGTAAAGTAATGATTTAAAAAATTGGATAAAAAAATAATAAGAAAAAAAATAAAAGGATAATAAAAATGAAAATAAATGAAAAAAGAAAACAAAAAAAATGTAAAGAAAAAAGAAAAAATTTGTAAAAAAAAGAATTGAAAGTAATAAAAAAAATTAAAAAAAAAAAAATATGTAGAAAGAAAGAAAAATAAAAAGTTAAAAATAAAATAAAAAAGTAAAAAACAATAATAAGTAAAAAGGAAAAAAAAAGAAAAAAAAAAAGGTGGAAAAATGTGAAAGTAGAAAAAAAATTTGAAATTTAAATAAAGAAACCAAACAAAACACAATTAAATTTACACAACCAAAAAAAACAGACACACCCAGAAAAAAAAAACAAATAAGACAAAAGCTGATTAAAGTAACAACAACAAAGAAAAAAAAGCAAGAAACACATTATTCCCCCTTCTATCAAAAATTCCACCCCACCCCCCCCCCTACCACCCCCTCCCCCCTTTGACCCCCCTAACTCTCTATCTATCTATCCCCACCACACCCCCCCCAAGCACCCCTACCCGCCCACCACCCCCCCCCCCTACCCCCTCCCCCCAACCATCACCCCCCATCACCCAACTTATAAAAAAAAACCCCCCCCTGTGCTACCCACATCTCTCTCCCCTACCAAAGCCCCGCACCCCCCCCACCCCCCTCCTCCCCCCCCCCCCCCCCCCCACCCCCCCCCCCCCCATCCCCCCCCCCACCACCCCCTCCCCCCCCGCAACTTCCCCCCCCCCCCCCAACCCCCCCCCCCCACCCCCCACCCCCCAACCCCCAAAACCCTCCCCACCCCCCCACACCCCCACCACCCCACCCCTCTCCCCCCCCCCCCCTCCCCCACCCCCACCCCCCCCCCCACCACCCCCCCCCCCACCCCCCCCACCTCTATCCCCCCCTCCCCCCTTCAACCCCCCACCCCCCCCCCCCCCCCCCCCAACCCCCAACCCCCTCCCCCCCCCCCCCAAACCCCACAAACCCCCCCAAACCCCCACCCCCCCCCCCCCCCCCCCCCATCCCCCCCCCCCCCCCCCCACCCCCTACCCCCACCCCCCCCTCCCCCCCCACCCCCCCCCCCCCCCTCCCCACCCCCCCCCACACCCCCTCCCCAACCCCCCCCCCCCCCCCCCCCCCCCCCCCCCCCCCCTCCACCACCCCCCCCCCCCCACCCCCCCCCCACCCCCACCCCTCACCCCCCCCCCACCCCCCCCCCCCCCTCCCCCCCCCCCCCCCCCCCCACCCCCCCCACCACCCCCCCCCCCCACCCACACCCCCCCCCCCCCCCCCACCCCCCCCCCACCCCCCCACCCCCACCCACCCCCCCCCCCCCCCCCCCCCCCCTCCCCCCCCCCCCCCCCCCCCCCCCCCCCCCCCACCCCCCCCCCCCCCCCCCCCCCCCCCCCCCCCCCCCCCCCCCCCCCCCCCCCCCCCCCCCCCCCCCCCCCCCCCCCCCCCCCCCCCCCCCCCCCCCCCCCCCCCCCCCCCCCCCCCCCCCCCCCCCCCCCCCCCCCCCCCCCCACCCCCCCCCCCCCCCCCCCCCCCCCCCCCCCCCCCCCCCCCCCCCCCCCCCCCCCCCCCCCCCCCCCCCCCCCCCCCCCCCCCCCCCCCCCCCCCCCCCCCCCCCCCCCCCCCCCCCCCCCCCCCCCCCCCCCCCCCCCCCCCCCCCCCCCCCCCCCCCCCCCCCCCCCCCCCCCCCCCCCCCCCCCCCCCCCCCCCCCCCCCCCCCCCCCCCCCCCCCCCCCCCCCCCCCCCCCCCCCCCCCCCCCCCCCCCCCCCCCCCCCCCCCCCCCCCCCCCCCCCCCCCCCCCCCCCCCCCCCCCCCCCCCCCCCCCCCCCCCCCCCCCCCCCCCCCCCCCCCCCCCCCCCCCCCCCCCCCCCCCCCCCCCCCCCCCCCCCCCCCCCCCCCCCCCCCCCCCCCCCCCCCCCCCCCCCCCCCCCCCCCCCCCCCCCCCCCCCCCCCCCCCCCCCCCCCCCCCCCCCCCCCCCCCCCCCCCCCCCCCCCCCCCCCCCCCCCCCCCCCCCCCCCCCCCCCCCCCCCCCCCCCCCCCCCCCCCCCCCCCCCCCCCCCCCCCCCCCCCCCCCCCCCCCCCCCCCCCCCCCCCCCCCCCCCCCCCCCCCCCCCCCCCCCCCCCCCCCCCCCCCCCCCCCCCCCCCCCCCCCCCCCCCCCCCCCCCCCCCCCACCCCCCCCCCCCCCCCCCCCCCCCCCCCCCCCCCCCCCCCCCCCCCCCCCCCCCCCCCCCCCCCCCCCCCCCCCCCCCCCCCCCCCCCCCCCCCCCCCCCCCCCCCCCCCCCCCCCCCCCCCCCCCCCCCCCCCCCCCCCCCCCCCCCCCCCCCCCCCCCCCCCCCCACCCCCCCCCCCCCCCCCCCCCCCCCCCCCCCCCCCCCCCCCCCCCCCCCCCCCCCCCCCCCCCCCCCCCCCCCCCCCCACCCACCCCACCCCCCCCCCCCCCCCCCCCCCCCCCCCCCCCCCCCCCCCCCCCCCCCCCCCCCCCCCCCCCCCCCCCCCCCCCCCCCCCCCCCCCCCCCCCCCCCCCCCCCCCCCCCCCCCCCCCCCCCCCCCCCCCCCCCCCCCCCCCCCCCCCCCCCCCCCCATCCCCCCTACCCCCCCACTCCCCCCATACCCCCCCCCACTAACCCCCCCCCCCCCTCCACTCCCCCCACCCCCATCCCACCCACCCAACACCATCTACCCCCCCCCCCCCATCGACCCAAAGCCCTAGCTACACCAAACTCCCACTACAGCCCCACACACCACAACCAACCCCCCCCACATATAACTCCAATAAACCACCACAAAACACCATCAAACTCAACCCCCCCAACCCACCCAAACAAACCCGACCCCCAACCCCCGCCCCACCACACCCCTACCAAAATCCGCGAACCTCCAACAACCCGTACCCACCCCTCAGACCCTCCGCCCAGATATGCATCCGAACACCCCCCGCCCACCCATCTACAAGAACCACACTAGGGAACACTTAGCTACTTTTCGAGGTAATTAGTCGAGGGGGATTAAGATTCTTGGTTTCTTGAGTGTTTACTTCATAACATTGCGTGAGGACACGGCAATACCTTAGTATGGGGGATTTTGGTATGTGCTTAATTACACATACCATTTTCCATTAAAAACGGACTTAAAAGACTAAAAACGTACCAAAAATACATTGTATTTGTATGTTTGCATTTGTATTGTGCAGGAACGAATATTCAAGAAAAGGACAAAAAGAAAGCCAAAAACAAACAAAACCGAGCACGGAATGGAAAAGACAAAGTCAAATCAAAGTCAAAAGTCAACCAAGTGAAGAAAATACAACTTAAGGGACTAAAACTGCCAAACCTCAAGTTGTATTACAAGAGTTAAAAGACAAGGGTTGAAATTGCAAACCGGGCGAAGTTTGCAACAAAGTTATAAGAAATGAGGGGCCAAAGCTGTCAACCTACCCAAACTCCATCTTTCCCGCCCAACAAAAACCCAGGTACAGCTAGGGATGTCGTCCCATACTTCTACCCTGCAAAACCACTCAACACCCTAGATAAATCATTTCAACCACTCCTCTATCAACCCCCCAGCTGTATAAGTGCCATGTTGGCAATCCTTCACCATTCCCAAGTGTTTTCAATGGCTATGATTGACTCCAAAGAAGCACAAAAGAAATTGAAGGCTGGGATTTGTTTTAGAATCACCTCACACAACAAACACACTTGGTTTTTGTCTCTACAAAGAAACACAGAAGAAAGAAGAGAAGAGAGTCCAAGAAACCAAGACCTTAATTCGTTTTAGTATAAATAGGGCCATTGTAACCCAAGTTAGGGAGTTAGTTTTTAGTTTTTAATATCTTAGAATATCTTAGCTTATTTTCAGTTTGTTTTAAGTCATTTACAGCTTTTACTTTCAGCTTTGTAACACTTTCAAGTTTTAATGCAAATTTGAGGTTTTAAGTCAATTTACAATTCCAAGTGTTAAGTTTCTTAATTGTGTTGTTTTGTGTTCAAAAAGCTTTCAATACAGCTTATTTCTAAGCTGCTATAATTAAGTAAACCTAAAAAGTTAATTAGTTAAGAGAAAATCATAAAAATCTCTCTCAAAATACACCACAGCTTATTTTATGGATGATAAGCCAGTTCTGGATGGGCTTATGGACTCTCACTAGCTTGTTTTATACAAGCTAGAGCTTGTAGATTCTTGGTTTAGCCCTGTTTTGAGCAAGGGTGTTGTAAGTTTCTCTTTCTCTCATTTCTCTTAGTTACTGCAGAACTGCTTATAGTGCTTATTTGTTACTTATGTTTACTTATTTATGCTTTATCAGTATGTTTAGTGCTTATCTTGCTTAGTAGATTAGTTAATACAGTTAGTACTGTTAGTTCATTTAATAAAACTGTTAGTTTTGAGTTAACACTGTTAGAAAATTTTAGCTTATTTAAGTGCTTATTCTTAATTAAAGTCTGCTTATAAGTATCTTATTTTGTTATTGGATAATCTGTTTTTAATCAGTATGAAAAGAAAAATGATTTTTGAAAACTTTAAGGGATGTTTGGAACCAGCAGTACTAACCCATAGTTAGTACTGCTAGTTCATATTTTTGGATTTTAAAGTTAGCAGTACTAACTTAAAGCTAGCGGTACTAACTCCAAGTTAGTACTGGTAGTTAAAACTGTTAGTACTGGTGGTTCATTTTAGCTTATCAGCTTATTATTTTGGCTTATTTAAGATTTCCTTAGCTTTTTAGAGTAGATTAAACCATTTTCCTTTACTGTCTTTAAGAGTAAGCTTATTTAAGCTTATTTTCCTTTTCAAAGTATTTTCAATAGTGTATCAGTTTGTAGCTTTTTAGCTTATTTGCCATTCTAGTTTATTCCAGTTGCTTATTCTTATGCCTAAGTGCTTATTAGGGATAGTTAAATATCTGTTTTAGCTTATTTGCTTATTTCTTGTTTCATTGAACTAACAGTACTAACTTAAAGCTAGCAGTACTAACTCCAAGTTAGTACTGTTAGTTAATACTGGTAGTTAATACTGCTAGTACTGTTGTTAGTACTGCTGAATTTCTCCTGCTTATCTTAGTTTAGTTGCTTTTTGAATTTGCTTATTTAGAGTTAATCTAGCTTATTTGTGTCTTAGTGTAAAAGTTTTAAGTGTCTTTACCATTTCTAGCTTTTATGCTTGTTCCAGCTTATTTTCTTTGCTTATTTTTGAGTGCATTTGCCTATTAGGTTTAGTGCCCAATCATATCCAAATCTTTGTCATTCAATCATCAATCATCAATCCGTAATTCGATTTTCCATTCAAGCCTCGTTGGGACAATACGACCCGGAGACACTCTATACTGCTTCCGGTTTCATTGATTTCGCGGATTTTGTTCCTTGACATATATTTATATTTGTTTATATTTATTGGTATATATTAAGGGGTGAGATCGCGCGAGTCAATTTTTGGCGCCGCTGCCGGGGAGGCTGTGAAAACGATTATCGTTACGTTTGACAATTTGTGTTTAAATCTGTGAATATTTTCTTTATAAAAACATAAAAAGTACAAAAATATTTTTCAGTTTCTTTGTCCTTTCCATTCCGTGCTTTGATTTGCTTGCTTTTGGCTTTCTTTTTGTTCCTTTTCTTGAATATCCGTTTCCTGCACAATACAAATGCAAAACATACAAATACAATGTATTTTTGGTACGTTTTTAGTCATTTAAGTCCGTTATTAATGGAGAATGGTATGTGTAATTAAGCACATACCAATTTACAAGTTATGATATGGATGCTATAAGATTGAAACAACACACAAAGGTGTAATACTTCTTCACTTGATGGTAGGAAGCATTCTTCTCTTGCACTTGAGGATTTGAGCTTGGAACACTTAGAAACAAAGCTTTATGATTAAATGATCAAAGGATTTTAATGAGAGGTGTGGGCTGTTTTTGATCAGAAAGAATGAGTGCAAAAAAGGTCGGTGAAAAACATGGTGGAAAAGTTCCAAGGTATTTAGTAGGGACATTGGAGGAGCGTCTACCTTTGGGTGGTCCACTTAAAATAGGTGCTAACCCTGGGCGGTCCATAAAGATAAAGGGTCGCCCGTGTATTTAAGGGGGTGCCTAGGACTAGGGTCCTCCGTTTTGTCCTTTTGTCGATAGGGGGGATTTTTTGGAACTTTCATAGCGTTTTAGGTCCGAAAATTTAAATTTCAAAATGTTTATTTTGAATAAAACATTTCTTTTAATTGTAGAAAATGTTTTGTAATGTTTATAAAAATGTTTACAACATTTTATAAAAGTGTGAGGTTGAATAAAAAATTTCTTTAATCATAAAGCTTAAGCAATTATTTATTCATTACCTTTATGTGATATAATTTTCGAAATGAAATTTATACATAATTATTTGTTTAGCTTTTAATTTTACATTGAAGTTTTATATTATGTGATTATCCTAAAACATAAAAGATGTGAAAGATATTCTCATATTGTTTTTAGGATTCTCGTTCTTGCTATCAACAATATCCCCTTTTGATTGATTTCATAAAATGATTAAACTCATTAAATATAAAAATATTTTTAACAAGTATTTAGTGAGTTTTATGCATTTCTCCCCTTTTTTGTAGAATCAACAAAAGGCATCGTCGAGAATTGCTAGTAAATTTCAACGGAATAAAATGTCCCATTGATGTGTACACCTCCTGTTTCGGATAGGCACCATGGATCGAGCTATGGTTTCTTGGCTACAAAAAACGGTTTATAGAAACAATACAAATATTTTAACATGTAGCAAGAGGTAGGAAAAATAGACAAGTGAATAGCAAACATCAAAGAAAAGATACTTCATTCATTTAGGATAATGTGTGTGAACTACACACAAGCATACATAAAAAGAAAAACAAATATGCTTTAGAAGCATATTAATAAAAAAAATCCTAAATAGCCATAGAAGGATTTTTGACTTGCTTGCGACACAAAAGGGTTTGACGATTATTTGTAGGATATTACTGAGATTTAGTTGGTTGTTGATGGGAGAGTTCTAGTAGCGGAGGCGGTTGGTAGAAGGGTAATTCTCTTTGACTAGGAGGTGGTTGTGTCGAATGTGAGGAGGAATTCAATTCCAATTGCTATCCTCACTTAAAGCAAAGATTATTTTTGGGTGAGATTGCAAAAGGGCAATTCCCACATGGTTTCAACTTGGTTAATGTTTGTGGCCTTGTGTGGTAGTTTGGAGAGTAAGGTGAGTGAGGGAATGTAGTTTTATTATTGAGGAGAGCTGCATGGCGAGGGGTTTGTGATAGGTCTTGTATAGGTGATTAATGTCAATCAACTAGGTTCTCTACTGGAGATAGAGGGTGGTGTGTGTTGCAGTTTGGTTTGTCACTTTGAGGTAGAGCTTGAGTGTTGGAACATGTGAATTGATTGGGTGTGAGGATGGAGAGGAGGATGTGGAGAAACTTGGTGTGGTGATGTTGGGAGTGTCTTAATGTAAGGATTTGGTGATGCTTGATTGGGTGATTGTTTTCTTGGGATGGTCATGATGAGGAGTGGAAGTGGTTTTGCATTGGTGTAGGTGAATTTTACATTGAGCTCATTGGATTGTGTACATGGGATTAGTTTCTTCCTCAAATGGGTTTCTACACTCATTTTGGCTACCTTGATGGTTTGGTATGTGCGGGTTTTTTGAGGAGATGTCTAGAGTGGTGAGGATGATTGTAATATGATGCTCGTGAGAATGTATTTATGATCGTGTGAGGAAAGTTGTAGTAGATTAGGATGATTATGAACATGTTTAAGGATGAATCCAAACAATGTTTGTGAAGATTTAGGAAAAAGTAGCTAAGTCTTAGAGGGAATTTTGTTTTGAATTTTTATACTAAATTTTGGAAGGGGAAATTTTCGAGAGAATTTTTAAATTTTTATTTTTTTTTTTTTTCGGTCAAAAAGGGTATGAAAACATAATTTTTAACTGTGACTGTCTAGGTCCTAGGTCCCGCGCAATTAGGGGGTCGGAGTCCTTAAGATAAGGGGACGCCCATTATGAATTAAGGGGGTCGCTTGGCGCTAATATTTTCAGATTTCCAAAAAATCAATTTTTCTCAAAAATTTTGTGTGAAGTTTCTGTTTTGATGGTGATTTGCTAGCTAGTCATTTTTTTATGGCAATATAAGATTTTTTTAGAATAGCAATTAAGCATTACATTATGCATATATATTACAACTTGTTAGGATAACTATTTCATAGGATTTTTGGGCATATAAATCATATATTGAAATTGAAGACCAACTGAGTGAAAGAGCATATAAATAGTAACTAGATATAATGACATAAAGAATTTCTTTTTTTGACAAGTGGGTTAACGTTAAAACAACCAAACTTGTGTGCAAATTTTTGTGTGTGCCTAAGTGACGACAAATGTGGATACTTATTTGAGTATAGTAGCGATATTTCGAACACTAAGATATGTAAAACGTAAGAAATAATCCAAATGCTTCTTGATTTAATTTTGCTCAACAAGATTGTCGAAAATACTATATTTGATTATTACTTTGACAACAAGTAGAAGAACATTTTGCATATGTGAAAAAATGTTTTTTAGATATCTCAACAAATATGAAAATTGATTTTCATGTGATTTTAGTTGTGAGAAAAGACTTTTTAGAAAATAATAGATTGGACTACGGGATTTACTGTATATGAGATATGCATTTTAGATAGAAGAATTTGTAAAAAGTTTGCTTATAGACTTTTCTCAATCTTGTGTTTTTGTGTAAAATAGAAACCTAGACACAGAGAGAAAAAAATATATTTTAGTCAGTCAGGTGGGTGGTCCCCTTAAAGTCTGGCCGGTCCCCTTAAAATTAAGGGGGTCGCCCTTTATGAATTAAGGGGGCCGCCACCTGTTGAGAAAATTTTTCAGATTTTTGCACCGAAAACAAGTTCTTGATGATTACTCATTTCTGTATTATGGCCAAAACTTAATCAATTAGTTCCATATTCATAGACTAGAGTAAGTAGTTAAATGGCTCACGTTTAAGTGGTTTAGTTAGAATATCGGCTATGTTGTCTTCCGATGAGACCTTTTCTATAGAGATATTCCCTTTTTGAATATTATCGCGAAGAAAGTGATGGCGAATCTCAATGATTCTTAATTAAGTATGTAGCCCTTTGTTACTCACTCATTCTTGGAATGTTGTCTAACTACCGCAATAGTTAGGGAGCTTGTTTCATCCATAGGGCTTGTTGACATGCCTTTTCCGGCGCTTACATATTCCGCTTCGGTTGTGGAGATGGCAAGAGCGGTTTGCTTCTTCGAAAACAAGATGATAGGCAAAATCCATAAACGTGCAAACATTCATAGTGCTCAGAGGCGATCTACGTAATCTTGCATGCATGGATTTGAATACCGTCTATCATATTTGTTTCTTTGCGGATCCATTAGGTTACCATAATCTTAAGCATAGTGCTTTGAATGTATAGAAGATTACGTTTAACGTTCTAAGTGAGAGGTTTTGGGGATCCTCTTGAAAGCGGTGCATAATGGCAAACACGACCATGATACCGGGTCTACTTGCCGTTAAGTTAATAATCTACCTATCATGCTCTATATTTGGTTATTATCTACGGATCACCTTTTCGTTTTTTTATCGTGAGTTTGGTTTTCATAGGACATAGGGGTTTTCATTGGCTTAGAGTCTTCTAGTCTAAATTTCTTAAGCATTTCCTTAATATATTTTGATTGATTGAAAAATATTCCATCATCTAATTGTTTTATTTGTAATCTAAGAAAAAATTTAGTTCCCCCTATCCTCGCTACTTCATTTCAAACTCATCATGCTGATCTTGGCAAAGTCATACCACACATTTCCTTGACAGTGGATCTGATAATTTAAACGTTGTCAACATATATTTGGACAATAATAAGGTTGGAGTCTTTCTTTTTAGTGAAGAGTGTGTTATCTACAATTCCTATGAAGTAATCATGTTTAATAAGAAAGGCTTTTAATCGATCGTACCAAGCTTTTGGGGTTTGTTTTAAACCATAAAGAGATTTCTTAAGTCTAAAGACATAATTAGGTTTTGCGAAGTCAATGAATCCCGGAGGTTGTGCCACGTAAACCTCCTCATTGATAAAACCGTTAAGGAATGCACTCTTCACAATCCCATTTGGTATAATTAACTGTATAGTGCGGAAGCATAAATAAAGTTTCTTATGGATCTAGTTACCTACAGGTGATTTGTTTCGTCTAATCAATTCCTTCTTGTTGATTATAACCTTGGGCGACTAACTAGCTTTGTTTCTAGTTACGACGCCATTTTTATCACAGTTTATTTCTATATACCATTTTGTTCTTATAAATGGGTCATATCCATGGGATTTAGGACTAGTTCCAAACAATCATTTGTTCGCTTCTCTAAATTGGTTTAGTTCCTTTGCAAGGCCATTACCCAATCACTTCATCTTTTAATGCGCTCATCATTTATATTTTTAGGATTTATTGTTGATGTTGAAATAAAGTTATAAAGAAATTGCTTTTGTCTTGAGCTTGCGACCTAAGAGTTCTTTGATTAAATTATCAATAATATTTTCTAGGGGATAACTTTTAGATTCTTTATATTTACATATGATTGATTTTCTTAAAGAAATGTCATCAAGATCATGCTATGGCGCGTTTTTGCTTCTTTACACTAACCTAATCGCTTTCTTTTTCAATAACATCATCATCTTCCAATGGTGAGTTTTTAGGCGGGGGAGGAGTTTCGTCAAAAAGTTACATTCAAAACGACTCTTTACCTAAATAGCACAAACCGCAAGATTATTTTCATTAATCACATGACGAACCTCACTTTGTTTTGGGGAGAGATTCATTCCCTGAATGTTCCAAGACGCAACACTAACCATTCTATTAGGAATAAAGCATTTACTTCTGAATACTCTAAAATAGTTAAGGTTTAGTTTCCTACCTTTTAATAACTCGTATGGAGTTTTTTCTAAAATACATCTAATGCAAACTCTATTCATTATATAGGTTGACGTATCGACCGCATTACACCAAAAATTTTGAGGAATGGATTGTTCGTTTAACATGGTTCTAGTCATTTCTTGTAGAGTTTAATTTTTTCTTTCTACTACCTGATTTGATTGTGGAGTACGAGGAGAAGGAAAAATTGTGAGATATCCCATTTAAATCATAATAGTTTCTGAATTGTACTTCATTATCAAATTCCCGAACATGATTCGTTCTAATTGATACAATGGAACATCCTAATTTGTTTTGGATCATTTAGCTAAATATTTTGAATTTTTTGAAGGCTTTGGTTTTATTTGCTAAAAGTCTAGTCCATGTGAATTGAGAATAGTCATCTATGATTACTAAGGTATAATGATTCCCTCCATAGCTTTGTATGGCGAAAGGGCCAAACAAATCCATGTGAAGTAGTTCTAAGCATCTAGTTGTTGAAACTATATTTTTAGCCTTGTGACTTGCATGAGCTTGTTTTCCAATTTTGCAAGCATCACAAAAATGTCAGTCGTATTTAAGTTTGGGTAGATTTCTAACTAACTCTTTAGATGCTAATGATTGAATTAGTTGCATATTCGCGTGACCTAATCTCCTATGCCATAGTGTGGAGTTTTCGTCTAATGTTGCAAGGCATATTTTATCTTCTGGTTTATTTCCTAGTTTCATTACATATATTCCTCCTTTCCTAATTCCTTTACCTATAACCTTTTCGTCTTTAATTATTTCGCTATCGTGTTCGGTAAATATTACTTTGCATTTATTATCACATATTTGACCTACACTAAGCAAGTTATATGTTAAGTTATCTACGTGCTCAACATTTTCAATTATTAGGGAGTCTTGAGAAATCGTACCTTTGCCTATGATTTTACCGCGCAAGTTGCTCCCAAAAATTACGTTACCTCCGTTGTATGCTTTGTATGAAGAAAATAATTTTTGATTACCCGTCATGTGTTTTGAGCATCCACTATCTTTGATCCACTCATCGGGTTCCAAGTTTATTCCTAAGCATATTTCATCGGGCGCTTGAGCAACAAGACAAGTTTCATCTTTAGTCTTTTCCACTTCATCTTCTCCATTGTTGTTCATGCTCCTCCAATAAATTCTTTTTAATTGTTGTTCTTTGGCGGCTTTGAACATTCTCCAATGAGGTGTTCTTTACCGCGCAAGTTGCTCCCAAAAATTACGTTACCTCTTTAATCCACTCATTTGGATCACCACATCTAAAACATTTTCTTTCACTTTTACCATAACCATCATTTCTACTTCTTTGGAATGTTTTTCTATCGCCTCGTGGTTGTCTTACAAATCTTCCTCGTCTCTTGAAGATTTTCTTGAATTCCTTTACGACCATAGCATACTTTTCGTCTTTACTATGAGAGCTTGAGCTATCTTCATCACTTACTTCCTTGTTCACCTTTAATGCAAGAGATCTACTTTGTTCTTTCTTGCCTTTGACCGTTTTGAAATCTTTCTTTATTACTTCTTCATAAACTTTGAAGTTTCCAATAAGTTCGTTAAGAGGTAAGGTTGTTAGATTCTTTGATTCTTCAATCGTCGTGACTTCAGCGCGCCATTTTGGATGCAATGCCCTAAGAAACTTCCTAACACAATTCTTGCTAGAAAAACCTTCATCAAGTGCTTTTAGACTAGTAATAATAGTGTTAAATTTAGCAAAGGCGTTATCTATAGATTCCTCTTCTAGAATCGTAAATTGTTCATATTTTTGAACAAGAAGATCTATTTTGTTAGCTTTGACTTGATTCTTACCTTGATGAGTGATTAATAAAGTATCCCAATTTTTTTTTCAATTTGACACATAAAAACTCTTTCGTATTCTTTACGTGGCAAAGCATTATAAATTACCATTTTAGCTTCATTATTTTTTGCAAGTTTCTTTTTAAGATCATCATTTTGTTTATGAAAAGGTACAACTTCATCCTTTTTAGTTTCGAGATTATTTTGAAGCAGATAAAATCACCATCGGAGTCATAACATGCAAAGGATCTAGATCTTTGATTTCATATAAGGTTACCAATCTATTTTTCCAAGTAATAAATCCATCACTTTCAAATAGTGGTGGTCCTTTGCATAGATTTGCCCTTTACTATTTCTGATTCCATAAATCGATTCAAGATTTCAAATACACTTTATTTAAAAATCATTTGTTTAGCTTGGCACTTGAAGTACCAAATTGTGGAAAACTAGAAAATGGGGGTTGAATAGTATTATTCGCTTTTTTAATTTAAGGTTATAAAGTGTGTTGTTGTAAAAAAAATTCTAGATTCGACTTTATGTGGAATTCAATACTTTCACAATATAAACAAAAATACAGACTAAACAATTAATAGATAGTATGAAGAAAGTAATGCAAGACAATAGATAAGAGTAAGAACAATCAAACCACAACGCGAGGATTTATAGTGGTTCGGCAACGAAGCACCTCTTCGCCCTACTCCCTCCCGAGCCACCTACTCTCGAGGAGTTCTCTCACTATGCAAACAATCTCCCTTATGGCGGAGAAAACCGTACACAACGTTGCTTACACCGGTTTAATTTAAGACACAAAGCTAAATGTCGAGATCTAATCTTATGCTCAGAACCAATCTATCACAACACAACTTCACTACTTGTCACTGACTACACAACTTAAGCGACTGTCTTCACAACTTCAAGTACTTCTTCACAACACTACTTTATTATCACAAACTATCTAGCACTACTGGTAAGTATCACCACGATCTACCTATACTTACACAGAACGCTAAAGATCAAGCACTACACAACTTTACAAAATTTACAAAAGATTTACTAGTTATGATATGGATGCAACAAGATTGCAACAACACACAAAGGTGTAATACTTCTTTACTTGATTATGGAAGTATTCTTCTCTTGCACTTGAGGAATTGAGCTTGGATCACTTGAAAACAAAGCTTTATGATTAAATGATCAAAGGATTTTAGAGAGGATATATGGGCTGTTTTGAGCAGAATAAAGAGTAGTCAAAGATGGAGAAAATAGTGTGTGAAAAGTCCAGTATTTATAGGTAAATAACTGCGGGAGCGTACTACCTAGGGGCGGTCCCCTTAAAATTAAGGGGGCCGCCCGTGTATTTAAGGGGGGCGCCCTAGGCTAGGGCCTCCCCAGTTTGTCTTTTGTGTAGGGGGAATTTTCTGAAACTTTTCTAGCCGTTTTTTAGGTCGGGAAATTTAAATTTCCAAAATGTTTAGTATGAATAAAACATATCTTTTAATTGTATAAAATGTTTGTAAATGTTTATAAAAATGTTTACAACATTTATAAAAAGTTTGAGGTTGAATAAAAAATTTCATTTGATCTACAATGCATTAAGTGCTAATTTTTATTCATACCTTTATGTGATTATAGTTAATCGATAATGAAAATTTCTACTAATTACTTGTTTGCCTTTATTTACATTGAACATTTTTATATTTTATGAATATCAAAACGTAAAGATGTAAAAAATATTAATAATGTTTTAGGCATTATATCTTGTCACAAATCTCCCCCTTTTTGATGATTATAAATTTTAAAAACACATTAAATGTAAACTTATTTTAAAACAAGTATTTAGTTGATTTCATATCATTTCTTCCTCTTTTTTATGAATCGAAAAACATCGTCGAAATTGGCTAGTTATATTGACGGAATAATTCTCCCCTATATGTGTGCTCCCTCTCGTTCGAGGCACCAAGGATATCGCGCTATGTGATTTCTTGGTCTGCAACAAAAACGAGTTAGAACAATACAAAAATTTCTAACATGTAGCAAGAAGGAAGGAAAAATATGACAAGTGCAAGCAAACATCAAAGCAAAATTAAGCATCATTCATTTTAGGACAATATGGTGTGAACCATTTCCTCAATCATACATAAATAGAAAAACAAATAAATGCTTATGAAGCCATATTAATAAATCAAAAAGAAAATCCGAAATAGCCATAGAAGGATTTTTGACTTGCTTCGACACAAAAGGGTGTTGACGATATTTATAGCTATCATTAAAAGTTAGTTGTTGTTGATAGGAGAGTTTGGATCGGAACTGTTGTGTGAAGGTAATCTCCGTCTTTGAACTCTAAAGGTGGATTGGTCGAGAGAGGAGGGAATACAAACAAATTGATATCCTCACTTAAAGCAAGGAATTGTATATGGGTGAAGATGCAACAAGGGCATACCTAAACATGTGTTTTTAACTTGGTTTCGATAGTTGAGAGTGTAGTGGTAGGTTAGGAAAGTAAGGTGAATGAGGGAATGTTTGTTGAGGAGAGATGCATGGCTAAAGGTTTGATAGGTCTTGTAGTTGAATTTATGTCATCAACTAGGCTTTTCTCTACTTGGAGATGGAGGTGATAGTGTGTGTTGAGTTTGGTTGTCACTTTGAGGTGGAACTTGAGTGTGAGTTTCATGTGAGTTGATGGGTGTTTATAGGCAAAGATTAGGAGTCGTAAGCCTCGTGGTTCCTTATCTAAGCCTGGCGGTCCCCTGATCAATAAGGGGGTCAGCAAGCCTATAAGGGGGTCTGTAACAACCCGAGTTTCAGGTCAACGTTTACCCCAAGCTATGACAATTAATTTTACTACGTAATTGATTTTAGTCGTTTATGCTATAAAAGGTTTGGTAAAAATTTCCATTTATTTGGAAATTTCAAGCCGTGATTGAGTTTCTATATGTTTTTAGCGTCCGAGAAAGTTTGAAAAATTTATATCGTCGCTCCGAGAGCGTGATTATATTATTTTTGTATTTTATGGCGTTTCCCTGATTTTTTGTAAAAACCATTTTTAAAGGTCATGTTTTACGTGATTTAACATTTTATTAAATGTTTTAAAGTAAATTAGAGAGACGGAATAAAAATATTTACGAAAGTGGTGTGACCTGAGTCTTTGGTCGGTTTTAATAATGAAATAAATAACTTGTACTAAAAATAGGACTATAAAGATGGAGGGGCTAAAAGTATTAAAAGCCTAAACTTGTTTTCTATATAAAGGCACATACATACACATTTATAACTCTTTCACAAAATTTGTTCTCCTTTATCCTCTCCTCCCTACCCATGACCGGCCAACCAAAAACACCACCACCACCGTCAAATTTCTAACATGCAATACAATCTAAATACATATTCTTAATCCTCTCATCAAGGCCTACACATCTCACTAATAAAATCCCACATGCAATGAGTATTTTGAAAGTTATAAATTTGGTCAAGTTCATGTGATTTTGATCTCAAGGTGATGTTTAGTGTTTTTAGATAAGTGTAATTAGAGGTTGGTTTGATTGAAAAAGTTTTGGTTTGTATGGTTTGGGGTTTCTTTTGATTTCGAACCACAAGGGAGAAACAAAATCGATTGAAGTTTGGTTTATATGTTTAGTGTTTGTGTATTATGTGTCGTGTGCTATAGGATTCAAGTGTGGAAATTATTGAAAGTATATTTGGTCATTGATTGAAGTTTGATGGTTTTATTATATGTAAATGGGCTAGTTAAACATGTTTTGATAGTTGGTTTAAGTCAAAAATGTCATTCTAATGGGTTTTAAGTTGACTAAGTTTGACCAGAAAGTTTTACCGACTCGTAGCGAGTCGAGAAATTTTTAAAAGTTAATTTTGATAATGAAAAGTGATAAAGTTCGCCTTTAGCTACGTTTCGCTAGGTGGCTCGTCACGTAACTCTTAATAACGAATGTTTTACTACCAAGTCAAGTTTGGTAATTCTTGGTGTAAAAGTAAACTATGAAGTTTGACTTTTGAAAGTCAAACTTGCATATACTTTTGAATATGGGGTATAATGAGCAATGGGTTTGTAATGTTAGTTAATTAAAGATGAAATATAAAGTTCAGATTATATTATCTTTACTTTCGGCAACTTTCTAAAAATAGAAACTTTATAGTAAACGTTGTGATATTGTTAGTGCGTCAAAGTAAAATATTCTGCGTCGCACTTGGAGATTGTAATATATGATTGTATATACATAATAGATATATATAAATATAGATGCAAGTATGCATTATATGAATTATTTTACTTTTAGTCGTGTACCGCTATATATGTATTATTTAGGTCGCGGTTGAGACGTAAAGTTAATTGCGCTTGTTGATTTGATTAAATTGGAATCTTTTGCTTAAGGTGAGTTCATAGCCTCGCATTTAAATCTTTTGATTGTTTTATAAACCCGCGAGGGGGATACATGTTTGTTTTATAAAATTGAGCACATATGATTTTATGGTATGCTGGACCCGATTATGAGAATGTTTCCGCATAAGTTGCTTTTGTCGAAGTCCCTTATTTTATGAACTGTTAATCGCCTAGTAAAGTGAACGCTAATGCATTAAATAGATCTATTGGGTTTGACAACCCCGTCCGGGGTATGAATCCTTGTGAACACCCTGTTAAACGGACGTTTTGTATTTAGAGGTAATAGGTATATGACAATAATACCTTGTTCTGGGGAAATTGGCATATGAAATGATATATATATTGTTAACGTTAGGTGTCATGAGCTTATTGCGTGCAAGAAAAGAGATGTTATACATTGCATTCGTTGCCTTGTTTTCCCGAGAACTAATTATGTGTTCAAAGATTATTACTTATTGAGTATTTTAAACTTTATGAATTTTACTCAACAATTTTGTTGACGTTTTAAATATGTTTTATCCCATGTAACCAAGGATGAAGGCAACGATGGCGTGGAGGTGTCGTACGTATAATGACTTGGTGAAAGACTACTTATGTGTTCCTTGTCTTTCAAAAACAATGTCTTAATGTGTTTTAAAACAACGTCTTTATATTTGAAACAATTGTCTTTCAAATGTTGTAATGGTTGTGGTTGCGATCCCGTGGGGACCTAAACACATTTTTTCTGATTAATAATGGAACACATGTTTGTAAAATGTATCATTTGGGCCATTTTCTATTATCTTGGTGTATTATGCTATTTAGTAACACCCAATTACAATTTCCGCTGCGTAATCCAAAGATGGAGGTGTTACAGAGTGGTATCAAGAGCCTAAGGTTATAGAGAACTAGGTCGAGTGTTTTTGAAAACCTAAAGTATAACGCTTCTACACGCACACCAAGACTCCTCGTTACCATTGGTTAAATATAGAAAGAGAAGAAATGTTTATGCATGTGTTGTATGCATAAATTGCTATGTACTGATATATTTATGCATGTGTTGTATACATATATTGTTATGTGATTATATAATAATAATTATTATATATATTTGGAGTATATTTGAGATATATATTGAGCGAGAATGCCTCAAATTGTAAATTTTTATTTGATGCGCATTTATGCGAACTGTTATTTTGGATAATAGTATTCTTATTGGAACACTATTGAGTAAGTATTATATGATATTTTTAGATTATCATGGAAAATGTAATTCCTCATGATCATGTGGATGATTTACCCGTAGTTGAGCCGAATCTACCCAATGTTGTTCCTGTTAAACCTGAGCCTGTCTTAGTAGATGAAGACGAGGACCTGGAAGAGGAAGAATTTAAGGAATAAGAAGAACCTCAAGAAGAAGAATATGATATGGAAGTAGACATTGAGGAAGATGAGAATGAGCCAGAGTTGACATTTCCTTATGAAGAGGTGGATCCTCTTAACCCATCGCTACCTGCTTCTGATTCAGAGCTTGAAGATATGATTGAGATTGAGGACATGGTTAAGCCCGAGGATGAGACTATTCTTGCTAATGTCCATGAGGTAGGTGAGTCGTCTACTTCCCCTTTCCTTCGAGAGGACAATGATGGTCTGTTGCCTGGTCTCATAAGGAGGGACATTAAATCTCTTTTTGGTCAAATGACTTCTTTTTCAAGATGACTGGGTGGTCGCAAGATGGCGCATGCATTGGTCGAAAAAAAGGGAAAAGCAAAGGACGAGTATTATGGTAAGCTAATTTTGGATTTGGGTAATGAAGTGTGATCTAGTGTGGAAGAATGAACGACTGCAATGGAGAATCTGGTCAGAAAGCTTGGTAATGCTGAAGAAAAAGCTGAGTGTAAGAAATTAAAGAAGGAACTAGAAGAAGCAAGGTTTAGCAACACACTTCTTCATATGTAGAACAAACAATTCGAGAGAGGTCTCTATTGGACTAGAGTTCGAGCTCATGAGTTCTATCGAGAGATGATTCATAGGGGATTTATGTTTGAAGAAAGACCGAATGAGGCTATCAATGTTTCGGTTGAAGATGAGGAGAGTCCATCATTCAGGGATCCTTTAGTGACTCTTAGTAGTTTAGTTTCATTTGTAGTATCTTTATTGTGTAATCACTAAACTGAATCCTCAGTTAGTAGACTTGATGCTATTGGTTGTAATGATTTGTATCATTTTGTGACACAATGCAACTATGTATTAACTCTTCTGTGATGAATAATGAATGACTATCTTTTGATTACTACTTGATGTTGTGTGACTGTGGTTGTGATTGATTTGTCTTTGTACCATGTTATGAGTATATCATGTTATGAATGCTTATCAAGTTTTTTTTTCTGTGTGACGTGACAGAATCATGCCTCCAAAGTCTGCACTTTTGTCTCAAGCTGCCGTTCGGCAAATGATCAAAGAAAGTGTTGTTAGGAAAATATTGTAAACGGACTTAATACTGTTAGTATTAAAGTTAAGTCTGTTAGTTATAGTTAGTACTGATAGA
>BQNB010004335.1:9956-23249 GCA_026074375.1 Tanacetum coccineum | reverse complement strand
ACCCTCTTCATGCATTTCATTGATAATTAACATTAATGCATCATTTTGTACAAAAGATACATTACTTTGTACACCATTTTCTTCGTTGTCTTCCAGATACTGATTATACAGAATAATATTATTATCACTCGTATATTCAGCATTAAAGTCAACAACGTAGTTGTGTTGTACATCGTTTTGCATCTCGTGTACTTCATGATACTCATCCATATGATCTACAAAAGCATCATGATCTTGTACCTCAAATGGATTATTTGAGTCGTATGATGGCCCGACTTCATCGTAGAGTGGATCTTTAGATGTGAGGTTTGCCATGAACATGGTTTGTGAAGTGGGATCCACATCAACATCAACGTTGGTAACCTGTTCCCCTGCAAGAAACAACGACTGTTCTTCATCCAGTACTGCTCCACTCTCCTGGGCTTGCATTAGTAGCATCTTGTCCTTGAAGTAGTCTGAATCTTGAAGTCGCTTTGGCCTTGGACATTCACGTGCTATGTGCCCTAGTCCGTTACAGTTGTAGCACTTGATGGGTTTCGCTTGACCAGGATTAATCATGCCTCCTCTGTTCTGAGCTCCTACATTTCCCGTTAGGCCATTTCCTCTTGCATTGTTTCTCTGAAATGGTCTTCCTTGATTAGTCGCATTGTATCTTCCACGGACATCTTGAACCACAACTTTCCCGTCTTGAACCGTAGCTTTGTTCCTTGCATTAGACGAAGCTCTAAGTTGATTGTTAGTTTGAGGAAGATGTGATTTGTACGATTGAGTGAGGAGGGCAAGTGAGTTGGATAAACTTTCAATCAAGTTTTCTGTTGAAGAACTTCCTGAGTTCATTTGAAAGTTGTCAGAAGGATATGGTTCTGTTGAGGATTGAGGAGACTTGGATGATTGTGTTGGATACTGCTGAACTGAGGCGTCCGACACTAGTGCCAAAGGATCATTATTTGGTTGAATGAACCTTTCCATCATAATTCTGTTCTCATTAGCATGCACCTCATGTTGCTTCAAGTAAGCATATAGCTGATCAAAGTTTGACTCTTTCAAACCTCTGTTAAGTTTGACTTCAGTTATGAATCTACTCCACTCAGGCAACATGTTGTTCACAAACTTTGAGTTAAGCTGCATCCTGGACATGGTCATCTTGATGTTTCTCATGTCATTAATGAGCTTCGTAAACCTAACGTAGTATCCTTGAATGGTTTCTCCTTTGATTTGACGGAAGTGTTCAAATTCATCGTATAACTGAGATTCCCTGTCATCCTTTGTTAACTCAGAACCTTCCAGAATCATCTTCACGTTTTCCCAAATGTCTTTGGCGTCAGTATAGTGATTGATGAGTGAGTAGATGTCCTTTGGTATACCCTGAAGTAGGATATTGGTTGCACGAATGTCAGCTTTATACCTTTCTTTTTCTTCAGCTGAAAGGTCGTTAAGGACTCTAGCACGTACTGGACCTTGTTGAACTGCACCCTCGGTTCCTCCAGTAATAACATCTGAGACCGTTCCCATCTGAAATGGTCCTTCTTTAATGGACTTCATAATATTCTCTCCATTATCCTTTCCTAGACAGTACAGACGTATACGTTGTTGCCAAGATTCAAAGTCTGTTCTATCAAGCATTGGTGGGCGTGTATCAGAACCTGCACACTGGATGTCTTCTTGCATACTAGACATCTTGTATTATTATGATATGATATGTTTTGATCGATCAATGATTAGTGAGTGTACGTTAAAAGTGGTGAGGTTAACGTATTCGTATTTTGTTTTAGTGATATTAAATCCCGAGTTTGAGATATTTCAAATTTCTAAGACAGAAGCTCAACTCGCCGCCAAAGGCTACCAAACCGCTGCAAAGAAATAAGGCAACTCGCCGGTGGAATTTTAAGGCAACTCGCCGAACACAACTCGCTGCCAAACAACCCGCCGCGAAGAGCTAAGACAACTCGCCGGTGGAATTTTAAGGCAACTCGCCGAAGTCAACTCGCTGCTAAGCAACCCGCCGCGAAGAATATTTTAATCAAACCGCCATAGAGTTTTCAAACCGCTAAAGTTTCCTTAAGAAATTTGCTATTTAAAATATTCAACCCGCTGATAACCTGTTCAAACCGCTGGTAAGCAAACCGCTGCGTAGTAACAACTCGCCTCTTTGAGCAACTCGCCACCTAAGCAACCCGCCGTGTGTCAGAGGGTTGGTAACCTACTTAATAAAATAATATTTTTCAGCAAACCGTCGTGAAGAAATTCTGGCAACTCTCCACGAAGAACAACGACGTTTTCACACAAAATCACCTATAAATCACCCTTTTGAACGATTTTGCTTGATTTCTTTTGCACAACACAGTACCACAAGGTAATAGCAACTAGAAACACCCAAACTTTATCATTACCAACAACAAAATTCGGAGATCTTCAAAAAACGAGCTAGAACTTTCTATGGCACACTTTTCGATCTAAAACAAGCAAGAAATCGCACATACACACGATCTAATCATCCCATTAGCTCTGATACCAATTGTGGTATATCCTATATCATAACACGGGGTCGATTCTTGGATCGGGCTAGTTTCTAGAGAGAGAAACACTTGAGAGAGAATATCTAGAGAGAGAAAGTGTTTTCTTTATAAATGAAATTATGACTAGCTTGCCTCTTCCAAAGTTAGAAGAGGCTATATATAGTACTTACAATATACCAGGTATTCGTACCCGACTTAAAACCGAAAAACGTACTATTAACTATTAAACTACGAGCTATAATAAACAGTAAAATACACGGGGTGACCGAGTCTTTTTCTAATATCTAACACACCCTACGTTTTCACTTTGGCTCATGAGACAACGGGACAATATAGTCAATGATGAAACATCATTCAGTAAGACACCCGCCAACCTTTTTGTGGATCATGTAAAGATACCAGTAAAACTTGCTTATGACTCTATTAGCCTGTATTAGTTAACACATATTTTAGATGATTAGATAATGATTAGTAGGATAATTAGATAATCATTAGCTGTCTAGTCATCATTATCTGTATTGTGGTCACTAGGCTCAAGCCTATCTATTTGTATATTTAAATACCCTGTATATTGGACATGAATGATCAAGGAAAACAATTAGCCATCAAATGTGAGTTTTACCAGTTCTATCATGATAATCAGAGCTGTAAACACCCACCACCAAAAACTCTCAACCAAATATTATCCCTAAAATTGTTGAACCAAAAATTATAAAAGCAAGATTCCATTATGCATTTGCCATACGTATAGTATTATAATTATTTTTTCCTTCCTAGCATTCATATAAGATTAAATATTTCTTTTACCTAGTTGCTATTAATCACTTTTGCGTCAGTGATTTTTTGCTTCGCTTGTTGCTTTACTTTTCCTTGCTGCTGCTGCATCATCTAAAGCGTTAACATGGAAAGTGCAAATTGTTTTATGGGAGCTACTTCCCAGCCTGCTACTAACTTGCGTCCAAATACCCAAGTCCAGCAACCGGCACAACTGGCCCAACAGGTATATAGCTATGCTCCTTTATTTCCTAGTCTACGGCAATACTTTTGGCATGCTCCTGCTGCCCCGCCATGTGTTCTTTATATTTATCCAAGTCCAGGCTCGAGTCTAGTTATACTAACAGCACAATTACATGCTGCCCCACCTCAGCCCATTGTCCAGGCCTACTATGCAGGTGTCCCGACTTAAAACCAAGTGGTCCAGCACCTTCCATACGGGTCTGCTCCAGTTCTTCATTATGGTGCTCCTACGGTATTCCCTCAAGAATTTCATACTATGACTCCTCAAGATCCTTCTTGGAACATGGACACCGGAGCATCATCTCATTCGGCAGACAATACAAGTATACTCACTTCTTTTTGTAATTCAAGCATGTATCCATCTGTATTTGTTGGCAATGGTCATTATATTCCTGTCACTTATACCGGACATAGCTTCTTGCATACATCTTCTAAGCCTCTTCAACTTAATCATATTCTTGTCACACCTCATATAATTAAGAATTTAATTTCAGTTCGTCAATTTACTCGTGACAATGATATTTTTGTTGAATTTTATGCTTATGGTTTTTCGGTAAAGGATTACCATACCGGATGACTTCTTCTTCGTTGTGATATTACGGGAGACCTTTACCCGGTCACTATTGGGCTGGAACCCAATCCGGGTAATCACAACCCGCTAGACAAACCCGCAGGCCAAACCCGGCGGTTACATGGCAGTTAAATAACTGTCATTTGACAGTTATTCTCAAGGGACACATCGGTTCAGCAACCGACACAACTTTTAGATTGTACCCTTTCATTTCATATAAATAGGAACAGATTTGTAAACAATCAGTATGATGACAATGATGAATGATTAATAGAAAATTCAGTTTTTTTCTTGTTTCTGGTATATTGATGATTAAAGATCCATAGAAATGGGCCAACAATTGGTATCAGAGCAGGATTCATCATATACCATAGAAATCACTGTGTTCCATTCGAATAAAAAACGGCACCAAGGTTTTTCCAAAAAGACGTTTTCGCAGATCATACAAACACAACCCAAAAATAATTCTGTGTTTGTCAAAACATCTTTAACACAAGGCGAATCCAACATCGTCGCCAAGTGAACACTCACTGACAACAAAGGGTTTCAACCCTGCAAATCATATCAAACAACAAACGGAAAAATAAAACCCCAAAATCAAAGGGATTAACCATTTTTCCTATCACCGATTCGAAAAATAGAAACCACAAAATTGGATAACGCGAAGTCATCACAAAACGGACAAAAATCAAAACATTAAGAAGGAACAAACACACCTCTTTGAAGAATCAATATTCGAATCCGAGTAAATCATCAGTTGATTCACGGTTATCCAAAGAAAAACCCCATATTAACGGCGGTTTTTAGTAAGATCCCCAATTTGCGAAACCCTTAGTTTTCGCCACGTAACAAATCTGGGAGCCATTGTTCGAACACAGAGAAGGAAGGAAGAGTGATTTCACAATCGCCATCCCAATCGTGTTACACACCACAGAGGAAGAGAAGAAACGAACCCCAGGAGACGATCCATAAGAGACGTATCCCATCACAGAGAAAAGAAAGGGGGGTGCCGGACAAAAATAAGAAGGGGACACACACTCTAGGGTTAAGAACCCTATAAGAGGTTTTACAAAAACACCCTGCACCTTTCATTATTTCTATTATAATCAGAATTTTTTTTATATAGATATTTTTTTGGTTTAGGCTTTTTTATAAAGTTACCCTTTAATACTATTTAGGATTAGTAACTTGGCCTTCAAACCCGGAAATAGAAATATAGTAGTCTAGAAATTACACGGCCTACTATATTGGCAGAATAATTTTTAAGGAGTAATTAACCTTAGGTTATTCAATTTTTAAAAATTTAAAACATCTTATTTGGATTATGATAAGAAAATTTCAAGACTTCTTATTTGGCTTACGATAAGAAAGTTTTTTTTTAAGATTTTACTTATTTGGTAAATGATAAGTAATATATAAAGTTTAAGAGTTTTTTCAAAAAGATTAAAGTTTCTAAGATTTAAGGTTTTATAAAGTTTTTTAAAGGTTTAAAAGATTTTAAGATTTACATTATTAAGTTTTAAAGAATTGTAACATTAAACAAAGTTAATCAAAGATTTTTTTTTTTAAGAATTAACCTGTGTTTTTCTTAAAACGAACCATTGATGCCACTTAGAGTCGGTTTCAAACACCAAAACAGTGATTAACCCCCAAGGATAGGCCGCATAAAACGATGTCAAATTGGAGAAGGAAAGAAGAAAGAGTGTCGAACAAGAACTACAAGGGTGATCACACAAATTGAAAAGCGATGATTTTAGAGAAGACCACAATATTTGTGGGTCAAGTGTAGGCATTAAATCACACAAACACCAATAAAAACAAAGATATAACATGCCTGCAAGGTTTCTGTTCAGAGATATCTGCAAGATTGTAGATGGGGCTAAGAAAAAAACCTGGCCCCGAAGGTCATATAGCGATCAAAAGGATCAAAGTGACTGGTGGACCATGAACTAGATAAGAGACATAAAAAAATCAGCTTTAATGACTGAAGACATCAAAGCCAGCTATAGGACATAGAAAAAGAGATCAAAGGATCAAACAAAATGAAGGACATGGAAGAACAGCGTTTGTGTCATACGGGGTGAAGAATATTGGGCGGAAAACCCAATTTCGGGTAATCACAACCCGCTAGACAAACCGCAGGCCAAAACTCTGCGGTTATCAGAGTTAACTAACGTATTTGATAGTTTTTCTTAAAGGTACACAGTCGGTTTCACAACCGACACAACTTTTAGATTGTACCCTTTCATTTCATATAAATAGGAACATATTTGTAAACAATCAGTATGATGACAATGATGAATGATTAATAGAAAATTCAGTTTTTTTCTTGTTTCTGGTATATTGATGATTAAAGATCCATAGAAATGGGCCAACAGTCACTCAGCAACCTTCGTCTCAAACTCCAGTTGTTTTGCTTTTATTTAGTTTCACTACATGGCACAAACACCTGGGTTATCCCAGAGACGACGCGCTTCGTCGTTTAGAGTTAAGAAATTTAATTTCATGCCATAAATCAAAGTTGTCTGCTTTGTGTCATGCATGTCAATTAGGTAAACATGCTAAGCTTTCGTTTTATAATTCTGAGTCTTCTGTTGGTTCAGTGTTTAAAATCATTCACTCGGATATATGGACATCACCAATTCCGAGTGAGAGTGAAATTTAATATTATGCTATATTCTTAGATCATTTTTCGCACTTTGTTTGGGTCTACCCTTTGCACAAAAAATCTGATTTGTTTGATAATTTTGTTGCTTTTCGTGCTTATGTCAATAAACAATTTAATGTCGACATCAAGGCTTTGCAGTGTGACAATGGTGGTGAATATGACAACACTCGTTTCCATGACCTTTTCCGCCAAAATGGCATACAATTTCAATTTTCTTGCCCTCATACTTCGTAACAGAATGGCAAATCCAAGTGTTTGCTTCGCACAATTAATAACCTTATCCGTACATTACTCTTTCAAGCTCACATACCTCCATCTTACTGGGTGGAAGCTCTTAATATGGCTGCTCACCTTTTAAATATATTACCTTCTACCACCATTAATAATGAAATACCATTCACCAAACTCTATAACTAAACCCCCACATATGAACCGTTTGTGTGTCTTTAGATGTCTTTGTTATCCCTACGTTGACGTTTCACATAAACCAGAACCACGTTCCACACCTTGCATCTTTCTTGGTTACCTCTCCAATCATCGTGATTATCGGTGTCTTGACTTGGCCTCCAATACAATTATTATTTCGAGACATGTGCGGTTTGATGAAGATGCTTTTCCGTTTGGAAATGTTATGTTTTCTAATAAACTAACATATGATTTCCTTTTACCACCTATACAAACTACAACTGATGTTCCCACGACTGAACCATTTGTCCAACACATGGATGAACCAAACAACCCAATTACGCCTCATCTTACAACCCCTCCAACCAGTCTACCACAACCAGATACCCCTCCATCTCATAGCTCAACACCAATCCCACCACAACCCGAAACCTATCCGACTCATAGCTCAACACCAATCCCAACTTCGCCCAAACACAATCACATGACCAAATGGTAGATAGTAATACTCCAATTCCCATAAATAATTCATCAAAAACCATGCCTACCCATCCTATGGTTACTCACGCTAAAGCTGGCATTTTTAATCCGATTGAACGTATGAATTGTCATGTTACCACTACTTCACCACTTTCTCGCTCTTATGTTCATGCTCTTCGTGACCCTAACTGGAAAGAAGCTATGTTAGATGAATATAATGCATTAATTACTAACGGAACGTGGGTTCTTGTACCCCGTCCAGCTAACGTTAATGTGGTTCGTTCTGTGTGGCTTTTTAAACATAAATTTAATGTAGATGACTCATTAAGCAGGTATAAGGCCCGTCTTGTTACAAACGGGCGCAGTCAACAGCAAGGTATTGATTGTGATGAGACATTTAGTCCAGTAGCTAAGCCGGCTACCATTCGTATTGTTTTAAATCTTGCAGTTTCTTGTGACTGGCCCATTCATCGGCTTGATGTAAAAAATGCTTTTCTTCATGGTCACTTATCTGAGACTGATTATATGCATCAACCTCCTGGGTTTGTTGATCCTAACAAACCTAATCATGTTTATCATCTGCAGCAATATTTGTATGGGCTTAAGCAAGCCCCGCGTGCTTGGTTTTAGCGCTTTGCTAGTTATGCTACACGAGTCGGTTTTCAGCCTAGTAAAACTGACTCCTCTTTATTTATCTTTCATCGAGGATCTGACATTGCTTATTTGCTGCTTTATGTGGATGATATTATTCTTACAGCATCGTCTTCAACATTTTTACAGTGGATCATTGCTTCCCTCCACAATGAGTTCGCTATGACGGATCTTGGTTCACTCAATTATTTTCTTGGTATTTCTACTCAGCGATCGACATTTGGCTTGCTTTTGTCTCAATCAAAATTTGCAGAGGAAATTCTTGAGCGAGCTCATATGTAAAATTGTAACCCGTGTCGGACCCCTGTTGATACAGAGTCCAAGCTTGGTTCGGATGGTGACCCTGTTAGCGACCCAACCTTATATCGCAACCTTGCTGGTGCTCTTTAGTATCTTACCTTTACGCGCCCAGACTTATCTTATGCTGTCCAGCAGGTCTGTTTTTATATGCATGACCCTCATGATCCGCACTTTACTACTTTGAAGCGTATTCTTCGCTATGTTCGTGGTACTCTTGATTATGGTATGCAGCTTCATGTGTCATCTACTACTACTCAGCTTAGTGCGTATAGTGATGCTAATTGGGCTAGCTGTCCTATTACCCGTCGGTCCACATCCGGGTATTGTGAGTTTCTTGGAGACAATCTTTTATCATGGTCTGCGAAACGTCAGGTTACCTTGTCTTGTTCTAGTGCTGAAGCTGAATATCGAGGTGTTGCTAATGTTGTTGCTGAGACTGCTTGGATCCGTAATTTGCTATGTGAGCTTCATACCCGTGTATTTACTGCTACCTTAGTCTATTGTGACAATGGTAATGTTGTCTATATGTTTGCAAATCCAGTTCAACATCAACGTATGAAACACATTGAGATCGACATTCATTTTGTTCGTGACTTTGTTGCTTCGGGACAAGTTCGTGTTCTTCATGTCCTTTCAAGATTCCAGTATGCAGATATTTTTACTAAGGGTCTACCCACTGCTTTATTTATTGAGTTCCGCTCATGAACGTCCGAAGATTTCCCGCTCACACTGAAGGGGAGTATTAGCCTGTATTAGTCAACACATATTTTTGGATGATTAGATAATGATTAGTAGGATGATTGGATAATCATTAGCTGTCTAGTCATCATTAGGTGTATTATAGTCATTGGGCTCAAGTCTATCTATTTGTATCTATAAATACCCTGTATATTGGACATGAATGATCAAGAAAAACAATTAGCCTTTCAATGTGAGTTTTACCAATTCTATCATACTCATCTTACAGTTATTATTTTGGCTGATTTCTTAAAGTAAATCTTACTTTTATTTTGCATTACATCTTTTATAATGTAAGTTTTTATCACATTTCTTATATATTGCGAGGTTACTAATGGTCACGTATTAATTCATTGCAGCTAAAAGCGACAAAATATGAGTTTTTTTAAGAGGAAAACAAAGCTTGAAGATGAATCAACAAACCTCAAAAAAGCTAATGCTCATCTTCGTAGGTCAGTTGGAAATTGATGATATTATTTTTTTGTCTTTGCTTTTAACCTTTTATTACAGAAATTATATCATAAAGATGCTGTTGGTATATCATAAGGATGTTTTGATATATTGCTTTTATCACCTTTTGATACATGGAATTCGCATTATCTTTTTGGTGATTACTAGAGATTGTTCGGGATTGCCAATAAAAATGCTTTTCTCTTATTGTGTTTTAATAGAACTGATTAGCAGCTTTGACTTGGTTTGGGATTAGTTATCTAAATTGGTTATATGATTGTATGGGATAATTTGGTGTGAATGAGCAATTTGAGTCTAAATTGGTGTAGTATCCCAGCCCTTACACGGGGGGTATTAACTAGTGTCATAGATAAATAAATTTTTGAGTAAATATTTTTTATCTCTATGCATATAGTTTCGTAGTAAAGTACATAACTGTAAATAATTTCGATACCGAGTGCAAAACATTCTATATTACAGTGCATAACCAAACCGATTATGAGTAACAATATATTCTTTGGTCCGACCCTACACTAGTTCGCTAATAGTACCAGGAAGTGGTACCGTTTAGCTTTTCCTGAGCAAACCTTCTATGCTTCTCTACATCCATACGTAATGTGAACTCCTCTTCTGTATCGGGAAGCAAGCATTCATAAGCCTTGTACAAACGTGATGTGACAAAGAGCTTATCTGACATTTCAAGGCATGCATCCCCCAAAAGAGTAATGTCATTTCTGACCCTGTTCATAAAAGACCTAAATATAATCAGCCAAACCAATGTTTCTATACATATAAACGTCTCTTTATAAAATGTACATACAAGCACAAGCATGCATGCATGCATAGATGCAAACAAACATACATACTTTGTGCGGCACATCAAAAACACATGTGTATGTATACGGCATAGATGTTAATGGTACATACGTGTGTGTCCTGGTGTCACTTTCGTATGTCTTGTCTCGCTAGACGTAAAACGTTCTGGTTATTTTAAAATGGTAGTATGGGTTGACAAAAACACTTTGCCCAAAACGGTTAAACTGTCAATTATTAACTAGCCACTCAGGTATGGTTGCGATTTTTTTTTATCAAAAGTACTTTATCAATTGAAGTCAATTAGAAGGTTTTATGGATTAAAACAAAACTTTGGGTATCAAGACCCTACCAAATCAAATCGACTCATGTATAAGTAAATGAGTTGAAATTGCCAATTTTGTTAGGCACACAAACTGAACTAATAACTAGAGAGATAAAATAAATAACTAACCACTTCCATTCACCAGCTGCCTTTGCAACCCTTTCCACCGCTTTGTAGAGGCGGTCTAAAGTATACAAAACCAATCCATTTATGTAATGACCATGTTCGTTCTGCAAAAAGAAAGCAATATCTACTAAGTGAACATTAATTTTGAACTACAAATCTTGAATACTGCTGAACCTTTTGCAGCATTATGAAGATTTCCTTGTAATTGCAGTTGCAAAGACGTTTCTCAAAAAGCTATAAGGGATTTAAAACTTCCAAGAGAACCAACTGATTTTCATTTTTGACCTTGCTATTAAGAAACAAACTATCACAATCCCCTGATTGTTTAAAAATGGATCCATAAAAAGTCTTAGCACATACTTTTGCCATGTGATTTTGAATAAGAACTTTCTAACGATACTATGGGGCTTGTGGACGAAAAGAAATAAAAAATTTCATGGTCATGTAAATGAAAGGGACACAAATGTTGAAGTTATGGCAAAACTTTTGCTTATGGATTACCACAAAGCGAAACAGCAGCAACTTACGACAACATGAACTAAAGCTACAGTTAAGTGGACCAAGCCATATGGTGACTACATCAAGTTTAATTTTGATGCACCATGGCAAAAAGAGTCTTGAAGGGCTGGATTGGGTTTTGTAGCTCAAATGGTCGTTGGGATGTGCTTCTTTTAGGTGCTCGGGGGGCGAATGCTATGCAAGCTCCCAGTTGGAGGCTAAAGCTAAATCGTTGTTATGGGCGACAAACCAAACACACATAATAAAAAGTTATTCCAAGGTCATTTTCGAGCCAGACTCTTTGTGCTTAGTTAATGCGCTCCAGAGAGGTACTACTCTTCTACAAATTGCCAGCATGTATGCACAAATCGTGTCTAACTCATTTAGTTTTATTTTATGTAATTGGTCGTTTGGCAAAAGAGATGGGAACAAGGTTACACATAATATAGCTACTTGGGCTTTGGGATGTAGTGATGAGTTACTATTAGAAGGCCGCCATCAGATGTAATTATCACATAAGGCCTGCCTTTCAACCAAGGTGGGATAGGCATTGGTAGTTTAAAGGTGAGCAATCAATCATTATTGGCTAAATGGTGGTGGAGATTCCACGTCGAGGAAAGTGCCCTTTAGGTGAAGATTATTCGTTCTATTCATGGTATTCATGGTGGGCTAGCGGATCCTTTCTCCATCAAATGCAAATCGGGTCCTTGGTATCAAATTGCTAGACTAAATGATGAATTCCTAAGATATGGTATCAATCTCCACTCTGTATTCATGAAAAAGATTGGCAACGGAGAAACTACTTATTTTTGGACCGATACTTGGTTGGGTGGTGGCCCCTTATGTCACACCCCGCCAAGGCGGAAACGCGAGGCGGAAACGCGAGGCGTAAACAAGAATGTATATCATCACAACACATGGTGTCTATATAGAGAATACTAAAATGAAAACTAAAGTAAAGCAAAGACACAAGGTGTCATAACATTACCCAAAACCTAATGGTGTCTTTATTAATGAGAAAGAGGTCACGTCAATAAATGACATGCAAAAACATAAACCAAACAATTCAAACAGAAAGCATAAATAACTCCAAGCATCATACGGTCTCTTCTAGCCACTTCGTTCTATCTTAGCACCATTAAGCTCACCTGAAAATGATGCTTAAAACGTCAACACAATGGTTGGCGAGAGTCATAGGTTTAAGACACACAATAAAGTTTTAGACATAATTACTGTGATCATTAAAATACAATTGGACAAATATGCAGTTAAACACACAATTGGGAACGGAACGTGTCTCACGATCCAATAATAACAACTCCAATTGTTCACACAGCCATGGAGCGTACCACAACACAACAACTGGGTAGGAACGTTACCCCCGATCCATTACAATAATTGGGTAGGAATGTTACCCCCGATCCATATGTCACTTACGCATCTAAAAGTCTACCAGCTGGAACTTATACTTAGGCCTAGACCCCAAATAGGTAGGAACGTTACCCCCGATCCAATGGGTAGGCGTACCCCTCCGATCCAATTCAATAGCACAATAATAGACACAACAAAGCACATAATGTCCAAGCACATTTAAAACATACAATCACAGTAATTTAAAATATTTAAACACAAACTCACCTGAAGCTTAGCTTCCAAAAAGATCCAATCAAAACTTCACAAAATCTCACGAACAATCTAAACAATTTAAACACATTATTAGCTACCATCAATTAGG
>BQNB010004334.1:83000-108505 GCA_026074375.1 Tanacetum coccineum | reverse complement strand
CTTAGGATACCATAAACCTAATTTTGGTTGATGTTTGAGGTACCTAAAGATCCTTTTTACAGCATGCATGTGAGAGACCTTTGGAGTGACTTGAAACCTTGCACACAGACAAACAGCAAACATTATGTCTGGTCTTGAAGCAGTTAAGTACATGAGACACCCAATCATAGACCTGTAAAGATGTACATCAACATCTTCACCTTCTTCATCATTTCCTAGAGATTTATGGGCTTCTAAAGTCAAACTTGTTGAGAATATCTTTCACATATTTGTCTTGACTTAGAAAAATACCAGCAGTAGTTTGCTTGACTTGAAGCCCCAAAAAGAAAGTGAGTTCACCCATGGAACTCATCTTGAATTCTTTTTGCATAAGATCTTCAAAATCCTTCACCATAGAAGACTTGGTAACTCATCTTGAATTCTTTTTGCATAAGATCTTCAAAATCCTTCACCGTAGAAGACTTGGTAGATCCAAAGATGATATCATCAACATAAACCTGTACCAACATGAAATCTCTTCTATCCTTCTTAATAAACAGAGTTTTATCAATAGCCCCTCTCCTATATCCATGTTTTAAAAGAAAAGTGGAAAGTATTTCATACCATGCTCTTGGGGCTTGATGTAAGCCATAAACTTTGGAGATAAGATAAGACACTCCTTATCAGTGAGGAGAACATTATGCTTCTTATCACAGATTTGAGAAACAGATAGGATATTGAACTTAAGCTCCTCCACATAGCTGACTTTCTCAAAGTCTATGCATGATGTCTTGATGGTTCTTTTTCCCATGATTCTTCATCCTTTAGGATCATTTCCAAAATCCACAAAACCAGCTTTGAATTCTTTAAAATCAGACAGCTTGTCCTTGTCTCCCGTCATACTTCTAGAGCAACCACTATCAATAATAGCATAATCTTTGAGATCTTCTTCTGGATTGCCCTGTACAAATAGTTTAAAGAATTAGACACTTTTAGGGACCCAAGTCATAACTGACTTGGATACCCCTAATGGAGTATATAGAAAGTATCAAGTTGATGTAATTCATACACTATAAAATCTTGTAAGTAGTCCTTTTCTACTTACAAGATTTTATAGTACTTTTCAACCCTTCCCTTGTAAGTACTGCTGATGGGATAAAAGACCTCTTTTGGTGAGGGTACCTAGGGTTTCTTGAGAAATTACTAAGGTTCACTCTGTTGATGTTGTTCCACACTGGTCTTGTGTCCCTTGAACCCTGTGTTCCCTTAGGTTTATGAGCATGGAGTTTGATGCAGAACATGTGCACTTTGGACAAGATGGACTTGGTGATTATGACTGGAGCAACAAAGCTGATGATACACCAGTGTCTCTAGCTTTGATGGCTACAAACTCAGAGGTACCTTACTGTTCCAAATGTAGTAAATCTTATAAAAAGTTGCTTGAAAGCTATCAAACTGAAAGAGATAATTTTCAAAAGGCTAGGTCTGAAATTCTAGGATATCAAATGAGTTTAGAGTCATTAGAAGTCATACTTAAAACACATGAAAAGAATGAATATGCATGGGGTGATAAGTATGAACAGATGGAATATGACTTAAAGATGAGGGATTTTAAACTAGAAGAAAAACAAAAGGAACTAGATCAAGTCTTAAAAGAAAGAGATGATTTCAAGGTAAAACTTGAAAAATGGACAAATGCTTCTGTACTTCAAAATGAAGTCCTCAACAAACAAAGATATTTGTCTGATAAATCATGTATAGGATTTGGGGTTGAATCTAGTAGTAGTAAGGAAAGTGACAATTCATCTGGGGATGAAACTTTGACTGATCCTTTGTATGAAAATTTCAAAAGAGAAAAGGCATACAAAGCAGTACCTCCACCCACAGGTACAATTATTCCACCTAGGGCAAATGTCTCTTTTACAGGGATAGATGAACTAGCTATTAGGAATAAGGTCGTTAATCAAGAGAAAACAAAGTTCTCCCCCAAACCCCCATCCCCACCCCCAATCCCCAACCCCACAGGGGGGGGGTAAACAAAAGTCTAGTCACACCAGTAATTGATAAGAAAACAATAGTCATTATTGAAGATTGGGTTGATAGTGATGATGAAGAGACTGTTTTTAATCTTTTTTAGTAATCAAAAGAAAACTGTTTTGAACTCATAAGTACATAGTGAAACATCTTTTGAAAACAGATCACCAAAAAGTCAAGACAGTGTTGGTCTGGGATCTAGGAAAAAGGGAGTTGGGCACAAAGGGGGTAAAACATGTTTTGTATGTTACAGTCCTGATCACCTAATCAAAGATTGTAATCTACACGAAAGAACCTTCAAACAAACCCAAAATCTTAACCTAAGGGGAATCTCAGGTTCAATGGGACACCAAGACCAGTATGGAACAACGTTCATAGGCGTAAACCATAGTAACTTCTCAGGAAAACTCTAGGTACCCTCACTAAAAGAGTTTTATATCATAGCTATTACTTCAAGGGAAGGGTAGAAAATTACTGCCCAGACCAAAAATGACAACAATCGTACCTTCAAAAAAGTCCTGTTAATGTGTTTTATCAAGGTCTGCCTAGACAAAGTACCACATGCAGTTACTTTCACAAAGAAACTTGTTAGACTTTATTATCAATTATGCATAATATACGACCTAGAAACACAGTTTCTCACCACAACAAGCGCTTTTATTCTCCACAAGGACTCCTCACAGACCACAAAGACCCAAGAAAATTATGAAATCTATCTGGGTTAAGAAAGAAAGTACTGTTGGATCACAAGCAGTACTTCCACAAAATGTAAGTGTCAAAAGGAGTGCCATGATAAAACCAACACAAACATGGAGACCAAAAGGGGCTTATCTAGATTCTGTGAATAGGGATAATGGATCTTACACACTCAAGCAATTTGAGTATGTAACTCCATTAGGGGTATCCAAGTCAGTTATGACTTGGGTCCCTAAAAGAGTCTAATTCTTTAACTTGTTTGTACAGGGCAATCCAGAAGAAGATCTCAAAGATTATGCTATAATTGACAGTGGTTGCTCTGGGAGTATGACAGGAGACAAGGACAAGCTGTCTGATTTTAAAGAATTCAAAGGTGGTTATGTGGCTTTTGGAAATGATCCTAAAGGAGGAAGAATCACGGGCAAAGGAACCATCAAGACATCTTGCATAGACTTTGAGAAAGTCAGCTATGTGGAGGAGCTTAAGTTCAATCTCCTATCTGTTTCTTAAATTTGTGATAAGAAGCTGTTATCCCAAAAGCTTAATCCATACACAACATAAGCTATACCAATAAGCAAACAAAGATAGAAAAGAGATAAGGAAAGTGAAAGATTATTAGAGAGAAATAAAGAGGTGGAAGATTACACACACACACAAGTGATGAAATGGTAACCAACGACCCCTCATGTTGTGGAGAGGGTTTCTTTCTATTTATTTCCCTTGATGCATGAAGTGGTTATGGGACTTTCTACTTGGGCCGGGCTTAGTATTCTTGGGCTTTGAGCGAACAACATGGACAATATTAGATTACAATCCAAGCCGTTGAACCCGACTAGCCTCATTATTAACAAGACTAGTTACATCTAAAAAGACCGATAACATTCTTGTTGTCTTTATATAAAATTAAGGCTAACAAATATCCCCCTTATGTTGAGGTCTTCCTTTCTTCAACACTCCTCCGTTAACACCGATGAACGGTTGAGGATGTGACTTTTGACGTTTATGCTTCTGCCTTCTTTGTTTGGTCTTGTCTTGTTTGTAATGGCTTTGTTCATTCATGCTTTGTGATCTTGATCTTGAGCCTTTATCTTTTGACTTTGAGCTCTTGAGATCGTTATCTTGCATCATCTCCTTGACTTGAATCACCTTGATTTGACTTTCTTGATCAACTTGTGCTCTTGACCAACATACTCATACTTGTTACATTCTTGTTTGACATATGTGATTATAAGTCTAACAATCTCCCCCAACTAGACTATTCTTTATTTGACTTTGAGGCTCTTTGATGGTGGGGAAGTTTAGAATCAACTAATCTTGACTTTTTTTGATGATTGACTTTCGAAAGCTTGAGTCTGAGCATGTGTTATGATCCGACTTCACTGGATTGAGGCTGCAACCACGTGTCGTCTAAACCTGAAATAAGACAGTTAGCAATAAAAGATGAATATGGCTTTGTCATTCATCTTGACTTCGGTTGCATTAACCTCCGGTTTCCCGTTTTATAGTATAAATACTATACCTGTGATCAGGTAGATTCAAAGAATCTCCTTGACAGGGTTTCCAGCTCAAAGCGTAGGATCTTCTAACACAGATGTATTAGATTCACCATGCTTGCTAGTTCTCATTACCGGAACGTCTCAAAGCAGACAACACGGTAAGAGTGAATCAGATAGTTACTATCTTTCTGATTAAGTCGTCAATTCATTTACTGGACCAAAATCGATATCCAGTTAGCACAAGCTCGATTCATGTAGAATCTTGCAAGTCACCTACCAAGAGCGTGTTTGATGTTGGCTCAAGCAGGATTTCCATCTTCACTGTGAATACTTAAGTATCACTCAGATGTTCTGGCAAGATCTCAAGGATAATGCGTAGGACTCTTTGTTACAGCATGTGAGCTTTATGGTGTTCAACAAGTGTATTTTGACATTGTGTCCTAATGAGATTTATAATTTGATCTCTTCTTGCTCTAGACTCGATTTGTGCACTTTGGTTTTAGTAGTCGGAGGCTGGAGCAGACTGCCACCTATTCAATATCAACAATCTCGGAGTGAGATGTCAATAGATAACGTGTGTATCTCCGTGACAGATGAGACAAGTTTCTTTTGAGAGAAACCTGAATGGCTGGGAAGGGTTGTGCATTGCATCACTGGGTCCATGATGTCGTCTTCAATATCAACAATCATCATTGTGATTTTGATAGATTATGTATTGACCCGGTTTCTGCCTAAGTTGTTTGGAGGGCTGCTTTGTTTTCACCCTTTATCCATACATTTCTTTTTAATTCTTCAACCCCTTCAATGCTTACCAAGACGTCATTACTAACACCTTGTTGTGATTGTTCCAGTGTTAGCTCAATCTTAGTCTGCATTTTTCCCTTATACACATTCTTCTCCAATCATACCTAAGGACTGCTATTTCTAACTATGGAGTGTCCTTGGGTAGATCCCTCCGGTTCTGGTTGGATCTTAGGACTTATACCTAACCTAACCACCTTATGACTTCAAAATCGTCGTGAAATTGATAGGTTGTTGGGTATGAGATCGAACCATAAAACCATTTTCTGACATTTTTATTTTCAAATACTCCCCCTACACATGTGCTCCGAGATTCGAAATTGTTTAGCACATGAAGGACAGAGTTGCACTTAGAGTCTTAAAGATCACTTTCTCCTATATCATATTTTAATTACAATTTTCTCCCCTTATTTTAAATAATAAAACACTTAGTATTTGAAATACCAATTGATTAAAATTTGACATGAAAAATTCCATGGGGAGAAAAATTATACCATGATATTGCATGAATTCAGATTCCGATAGCTCCCCTTCAACAGTATATGTGGGATACCAATATTTATTAAAACTTGACATTGGAATGAAAAATTGATATGACACCACAAACTGTTGAAGACGGAGTGAGATGCCTTAGTGAACAATGTATATTAATAATTGACATTATAAGTTTCCACATTTTAATTTCACAGAATGTGTTTGGATACATAAAATTGACATTTATGAGATGTATCCGACACATTAAAAGGCTTTGTTTTAAAAAGCTCCCCCTCAGAAATTGATTCACATAAAATGGGAGCAATCAAGGACTACCAATGTCTTTGAGATTATTCGAGGAAGGGAGTGTTGAACACACAATTTTAACAAATACCACTATTATGGAAAAAGACCACAAATTATATTGTAGACAATTTTGACATTGAAAGTTCTTTTTGAAAAATTGTGTTCAACGATTTTAAGAACATGATAGAAGACTTCTCTTCTATTTTAGAGTAAGCGCACTGAAGCGTACACTTCCCTGTTACATTTTTTTCGGGACGAGTTTATGCACTGAATATGTAATAAGTCATTTAGATAAATTAGAAATGACATGTTTTGAAAGCATTTGAAAAACTCTCGCTCGAACTTCATTTACACGCCTTCATCCTTCTAGTGTCGTTGTTAATCAACATTTCTAGGTACGTAAAATGTTATCGATCACAAGAGACATGATCGAGAAGATTATTTTTTGGTTATTTTTGAAATTTTCTGATTTTATATTTTGTTTTTCTAGGTTTTATATTTTTCTATTTTTCTTTTTGTTGGATTTATATTTTTGTATTTTCTTTTTCAAAAATATTTTTAAATCAAAATAAAGAGAGAAAAAAAATATTTACAAAGTGATGTTTGATGGATCAAGCAGATTCAATTGCCAGAACCTACAGTTCCATCTGGAGTCAAAAATCTCATACCGTGTTGTCTGACAAGAGACTTAAACCTATCTTCGATAAGGCTTTAGTGACAAGTCAGTCTAACTAGTATTCAGTTCCGAACAAAGGATAATTCAACAATTACCCTTTTCAACTGTTACCTTTATGATGTGATATCTGACATCGATATGCTTGGTCTACGGGAATGCTGGATCTGGATTGCACGAGGATGGCTTACTATATTCTTGTATGGCTGCCTTGTGAGTCACAATACATAGGTTTTTTATCAAAGTGAAAAAGCACATAATCTATGAGCTGAGTTTTCCAACCATAGAACTGAGCGCAACACGCAGTAAAGGACACATACTCGGCTTCGAGGAAGACATTGAGTGTAGTCCTGCTTTTTGGAAGAACAGCCTGACTAAAATTGACTAACTTATCACCACCTAGAAATTGTATGCCACCAGATGTACTCTTACGTGAATCGAGGACAGCCCGCGTGATCCGAATCTGGGCATAAAAACTGTTAGTTCGTAATCGGTGTCCTTCGGATTTCCAGAGGACCATGTTATAGGAGTCTTTAACGGTACGAAAGATCCGTTAACCGCAGTGAGATGTTTCTCAGTCGGTTTCGCTTGATAGCGAGCACAATAACATGTTCTGTCATGCCAATATCTGGTCTACTTGCTGTTAGGTACATGAGTGCTCCGACCATACTACGATATTTCGTTGGTCGGACCCCCCGAGTACCACTCAGTCAGATCAAGGTGTTTTGTGCCATTGATTGGAGTACCAATGCTATCACATGAGGTCATACCATGCTTTTTAAGTATCTCTTGAGCATACTTAGCTTGGTTTATAAAGATACCACGAGGGGATTGGTGGATCTGAATTCCTAAAAAGAATTTCAGCTCCCCCATCATAGACATATCAAACTTGCTGTGCATTAGTTTTCCAAATCGTTTTGAAAGTTTTGGGTTCGTAGAACCAAAAATTATGTCATCAACGTAAATTTGCACAAGCAGTATGTCTTCCCCATGTTTAGTTATGAACAGAGTTGGATCAATAGAACCTTTGGAGAATCCGTTGGATACCAGGAAGTTGGAGAGTTCATCATACCACGCTCTTGGTGCTTGTTTGAGACCATATAATGCTTTCTTGAGACGGTAAACTTTGTCAGGATGATATGGGTCAACAAATCCATCTGGTTGGTTTACGTACACTTCTTCCTTCAGAGGTCCGTAAAGAAATGCTGTTTTAACGTCCATTTGGTACACTGTAAATGATTTGTGTGCAGCATACGCAATGAACAATCGTACAGCTTCCAACCGAGCAACTGGTGCAAATGACTCTTCGAAATCAATTCCTTCCTTTTGAGCATATCCCTTAGCCACAAGACGAGATTTGTTGCGAATGACAGTATTTTCCTCATCACGTTTGTTTTTCCAGAGCCACTTTAAGTTAATGACATTTTTGCAAAGTGGTCTGTCGACTAATTCCCATACATCTAATCGATCAAACTGATGAAGTTCTTCCTGCATTGATTCAATCCATGCAGAATCAGCCATGGCTTCTTTGATGTTCTTTGGTTCGGTTCGACTCACGGTGAGTGCGAACATACACATCTCGCCATCTGTTTCTAGCTGACGTCTTGTTCTAACTGATTGAGAAGGATTTCCAATGACTTGTTCTAATGGATGATCTTTTGTCCAACGTTGTGCAGAAGGATGGTGTTGATAGAAAGTATGCATGTTTGACGAATCAACATGACAAGACGATGTCTCCCCTTGTTCTTGTACCGGTGAACTGAAGATGTTGATAAATTCATCGTCGTCAAATTGTGCATTTTCTGCATTGGTTTCTGCTTGAATAATGTTCTCAGGTGCAGTGACAGTTGGTACTTGAGTTGGAGTTTGATGTGTTGAATGAATGTTCAATGGAGGTGGATCTGCAACATCGGTTGTTGTAGAATTATGAGTTGTGTTATGTTGTTGACGTTTATCAGGATTATCAGCAGCATGTACAGCGGAAGACTTTGACACAACATGAGAAGTTCCATTGATTAATTCACTGAACATCGGACTATAAAGCAATTCCAGCTCATTTGACGTTGTTACTGTCTCAGCAACTTGAGGAACATTTTCTTGACTTTGTGGACCGGGACTTAAACTGTCTTGTTCAAGTACCGTTGTTGTGTCAACCAATTCAGGCTTCCATGCTTTACCCTTTCAATCTTACCTCTTTGGCGTCTGCATTTGTCTTTTATTCAACCTTCTGTCTACGGGTCTTTTATGACGTGTTCTTTTCAGCAACGGACTTCTTAACAGTTCCCAGGTATTGGAGTAGTTGGTATCTGAAGAGTTGACCTCGATTCCAGTGTATTGAACAAAGTGTGTGTCTGTCATTTGACTGTCATAATCCAATGTAAACTTTGAATCGATGAAATTTTGGAACTGGTTGTTTACCACCCAAAAGGCTGTCATGGATCAAATTCTTGAAATCATCCTTTGTCATCCTGTGTGTGTGTTTTGTAAGTCGATCTACGTTGAGGAGCATTGTTCTTGTGAAAGTATCAACATCTTGACCAAAGAGTGACATGAATGCCCGTTTGTATCCATGTTCGATGCGAGTGCCTTTTAAGTGATCTTTTGAAAGAACTTGAAGGTGTGAATGAAGAGATTCGAATTATGTATGCATCTTTCTTTGCTTTTGACATCTTTTGTATGTGATTGCCTTGCACTCTTTTGTTTCAGAATTCAAGCTGCATTCTTTACTAATTTGTTGGATGCATTCTTGAATTACTGTCTTCGTTCTCAGGACAGTGTTTTGGTATGACATACTAAATCAACCTTCAATGAATCATCATTCATGTTGGATTGGATTTGAATGATCTTCTTGTGTTTGCATCCTTCTTTGTTTCAACAATTGTGGAGTACGTTTGTGACGAAGAATTAATCAAGCATGTATGTCCCGAGGGAAATCCATGTATAGGATCATTGCATCGTAAAATGATTGAGCCTCTTTGTTGTATAATTTCTGCATTGCACTTTGATTTCTAAATTAAAAAGCATTTTCAACGTTGTTCTGAGTTTTGTCCAAAGTAGTCTTGCAATCAGTTGAGAAATTGTTTTCTTTGGTTAAGATGCTGTTTAGTAAAATCCATGTCTTGAGAGATATTCTCTTGTAGATAGGCATGGTACCAAAATCTTGTAATGTATCTGTGAGAAACCTTTTAGTTGGGAACTGATTTCTCGAAGGTCCCCTTTTTTCCATTAGGCCAAATTTAATCTTGAAAGTTGTGTCTTCTCTTGAACTTAGGAAATTGGAACATGAAGAAACTGTGTCATTCTGATGACCACTTGATGTTGAGTTTGCAAATTGGTATTGGTTTTGAATTTTGTTTTGTGAATGGATATCGGATCTTAAAGTAAGGTAAAAGTGATTGTTGTTTGTGGATTGAAATCATTATCGTTCATGGGATTTTACTAAATCTTTAGATTTAAACCGAGGGAAGAATCGTATATTTCACGGGATTTTTCAAAAAATCAAGAAAAAACCGTGAATGATTTGATTTGGAATCAGCGAAAATTCCAAAAAAAACTGAAAAATGTCAATAAATCATGGAAAACGATGTTTTTGGGCTTCGAAAAATCCTTAACCAGCTAAAGGGTGGTTACAGCGTGATCCGTCTCGTTTTTCTCTTCGATTTGAGAGGTCACAGGCCTAAAACGGACTTACGGATCAAAAGTTATGGCTGTTTTACGATAAACCTCTTTTCGTCACTCCCAAATTTCAAAAAAAAATTTTTTTCCTCGTTCGATCGCACGTTCGATCACGGCTCATTCGATCACGCTCGTTCGATCACGTTCGTTCGATCACGTTCGTTCGATCACGCTCGTTCGATCACGTTCGTTCGATCACGCTGGTTCGATCCCACTCGTTCGATCACGCTCGTTCGATCAAAACAGGAAAACCACTCGTTCGATCCAAAGAGGAAAACACTCGTTCGATCAAACAAAAAATGTCACTAGTTCGATCAAAACAGGAAAACCACTCGTTCGATCCAAAGAGAAAACACTCGTTCGATTCAAATAGGAAAATGTCACTAGTTCGATTTTCAATTAACAGGATAACCACTCGTTCGATCCAAAGAGGAAAACACTCGTTCGATCAAACAAAAAATGTCACTAGTTCGAACCAAGCTTGAATATCCCTCGTTCGATCCTTGAAGCACGCCTGCTAGTTTGATCCTTGCGTTTAAAGCTTATAACCAAGATTATGCACACAACGGCAAAACAATCAAAAAATACAAACACGAAACAACCTCTAGAAACTAAACAAAAAACTAAACCCACCGTGGCGGAAATGAGGCCAAATGTTATCCCCAAAAGCTTAATCCATTTTCACAACATAAGCAATACCAATAAGCAAAATAAAGATAGAGAAGAGATAAGGAAAGTGGAAGATTATTAGAGAGAAGTAAAGAGGTGGAAGATTACACACACACATACAAGTGTCACCAAGTAACTCTCATACAACACAAGAAACTCAAACTCCTATTATTTCTCATGATGTTGAAGAAAATAATCATGATATTGAAGTCGCACATATAGGTAATGATCCGTACTTTGGTATTCCAATTCTAGAAGTTACTTCTGCTCAACCCTCATCAACGAATGTTATTCATACAATTGTGCCTCCCGATCACCAAGTTTCTGAACACAATAGCAAATGGACTAAAGATCACCCACTTGAGAATATAATCGGCCATCTCGATAGACTAGTTTCCACACGACTACTACTCTATGAACAAGCCTTATACTGCTACTATGATGCCTTTCTCACATCAGTCGAACCTAAGAACTACAAAGACGCATTAACTCAAGCATGTTGGATTGAAGCTATGCAAGAGGAACTTCATGAATTTGAACGTCTTGAAGTTTGGGAACTTGTTCCTCCTTCAGATAAAGCATTTTTCATCACTCTTAAGTGGATCTATAAGGTTAAGCTTGATGAGTTAGGAGGTATTCTAAAAAACAAGGCTCGGTTGGTCGCTCGTAGTTATCGTCAAGAAGAGGGAATCGATTTTGAAGAGTCATTCGCTCTGGTTGCAAGATTAGAGGCTATATGAATTTTTCTAGCATTTGCTGGTCATATGAACATGGTCGTCTATCAAATGGATGTAAAGACTGCGTTTTTGAATGGTAATCTGCGGAAAGAGGTTTATGTTAGCCAACAAGACGGATTTTTGGATCCAGACAAACCTAACTACGTGTACAAGCTTAAGAAAGCTCTTTATGGGTTGAAACAAGCTCCACGCGCGTGGTATGATATGTTGTCTTCATTCCTGATATCCAATGACTTCTCAAAAGGCTCAGTGGATCCTACTCTGTTCATCCGTAGAGAAGGCAAGGAACTACTACTGGTACAAATCTATGTCGATGATATTATCTTTGCTGCATCTACTCCTGAACTTTGTGATCTATTCGCTAAAATAATGTGTTCAAAATTCAAGATGTCGATGATGGGTAAAATCTCATTTTTCTTAGGACTACAGATTTCTCAAAGTCCCAGAGGCATCTTCATAAACCAATCTAAATATGCTCTTGAATCACTAAAGAAATATGGCTTTGAATCTTGTGACCCAGTGGATACTCCCATGGTGGAGAAGTCCAAACTGGATGAGGATAAAGAAGGGAAAGCTGTAGATCCATCACACTATCGTGGTATGATTGGCACCCTCCTTTATCTTACAGCCAGTAGACCTGACCTACAATTTGCTATATGCATGTGTGCCCGGTATCAGGCTCGGCCTACCGAAAAGCACTTAAATGCGGTAAAAAGGATCTTTCGGTATCTAAAAGGAACCGTACATCGGGGTCTTTGGTATCCGAAGGATTCTTCCTTTGCACTAACAGCATTTGCAGATGCGGATCATGCTGGTTGTCAAGATACACGCCGTAGCACATCTGGCAGTATACAACTTTTGGGTGATAGACTTGTAAGCTGGTCGTCTAAAAGGCAGAAAAGCGCTGCGATATCCAGTACGGAAGCTGAATATATTGCTTTGTCCGGTTGTTGTGCTCAAGTCCTTTGGATGAGATCACAACTTACCGACTATGGCTTTGGATTCAATAAAATTCCAATGTACTGTGATAACAAAAGCGCTATTGCCTTATGCTGCAACAACGTTCAACATTCCAGATCCAAGCATATAGACATCAGAGATTTCACATTCATCAAGGAGCAGGTTTAGAATGGTGTGATCGACTTTACTTGGTTCCAATACAGGTATCGATTGGCAGACATTTCACTAAGCACTATTACGGAGAAGAATTGAATTTCTTATCAACAAGCTGGATCGGAGTTTTACGCCGGTAGACTCTGAAACAATTGGGCAGATGAAGTGATGACTAGTGCTGGTACTATTCAAATATCCTGTATTCTAAGTAATTACTTAAAACATATAAACACAAAAAGTTTTTTTTTTACTCATTTTTTATAAAAGTTATAAAACATAAGAGAAAATATAAATCAAAAAAACCATAAAGTTTTTCTTTTATTATAAACTTTTCAAAAACAAAATACAAAATTAAAAAAATGAGAAATTCAAAAAAGAAGTTTTACAATGGTCATGTCTTCTGAAATCGATAACTTTACGGTCTTAGTATGTTCATTCAATAATGATACAAGCCGTAAATGAAGTTCGAGCAGAAGTTTCTAATGTTTTCAAACATGCACAAATGCTTTGCCTAGTTATTTCTCATAGCAACCCGGTAATCATCTTAAAGGCATTGTACTTCAAAAAGAAATCTTGTCTCTTCAAGGGAATTGTTTCTGGGCATGGTCACTTAGATTCATGCAAAGGCTTGTGATTACTTGCATCTCAACCCGTGCTTTCTATATCCCTGAGTGTACGTTTCAGTGCAACTATGTGAATTATAAGTGACAATCTTATTATTCTTGGTTGTTGTTATTTTGTGCACTTACAAAATCATTCCATCATCTGAAAATAATTTTCAAGATACATTGACTTCTCTAACACTGTCTAAGCTCTTTAAATAGAAAACGGGTACATGTTTAAGGGGGAGAGAATGTCAAATTTCTTTGTCATGATAAAATGAGCTGTTAAAAGGGAAAAATATTTTAAAAACAATAACGTCATATCTCTTGATAGAAAGTTCATTAAGTTTAACTTACTTGTGCTTTATGTGTTACTTGCTTATGCCTTTAGGTGTAGTTTGTAATTTATGTCTATAGGTAGAGAGTATCAAACATTTAAGGACCTTATTGTGCTATTTGTGTATCTGAATATACCTTTATAAAACTTAATTTTGCAAAGATTAATAAGTTATGTTAAACCCCATGAGGGGCAAATGTGTCAACATCATTATGGTGAATTACATTACCCACATCCACCCCTCCCGTCCCCATCATTTTCAACACTCTCACACAACTCAAACACACACACACGAACAAACACTCAAATCGCACCTTTTAAATTTCTTATTCTCGAGATCATATCCAGTTCAAGGTACTCTTTATAAAAATTTCCTTACACTTCAAATAGATTCATATACATATTCGAATTTTGTTTTCATGATGATTTGATCTCGATCAACCCTAACGTACGAATTAGGGTTCATCAAAATCAAAGCAAGATGAAATCTCAAAATTGAATGAGGCGTTTTGCTCTGATTGGAGTGTAGAGCAATATCTTATCATAGTTTTATCATTAGAAGTAATCTTCAATGTATAAATGATTGATTTTGTGCTTAAAAATTAGGGTTGTGCTATATGAATGTTAGGAGTTATGTGTGGAATAGCAATAATATGTTATGACATGTTCATCTCATCTATCGTTAGTTCCTGTTGTTTTCTTCTCGATTGTCTATGTGGTGTTTTAATTGCTCGAAAGATAATTCACTTAGAGTGGACCGATCGAGTCAATGTCGATTGAACGAGTGTTATCTAACCTGGACCGAACGAGTGACTGAAAGTGAGAACCGAACGAGTGAATTTGTAATACGGACCGAACGAGTGAAAAGACTATTAGGACCGATCGAGTGAAATATAATACGGACCGAACGAGTGAAAAGACTATTAGGACCGATCGAGTGAAATATAGTGAGGACCGAACGAGTGACTAATTGTATGGACCGAACGAGTGATTGAAACATGGACCGAACGAGTGACTACTGGTGTGGACCGAACGAGTGTTTGATTATATGGACCGAACGAGTGATTGCAAACATGGACCGAACGAGTGACTGCTGGTGTGGACCGAACGAGTGTTTGATTATATGGACCGAACGAGTGATTGTAAACATGGACACCGACGAAGTTGACCGCCTGGTGAGGACTCCGAAGTGTGTATGAATTATTTGGACCGATAAGATGTTTCTTTAAGGACGAAGAGTGAAACATGTCATCAACACTTAACCAACTCACTTAAGATAGATTTTTTTTAAAACTAAGTGTAAATTAAACATATATCTTAGTTTTAATATAATAATTTAAGGACCAGTAAAAGTTGACAAAACCAGGTTAACTACTTTCAACTTTGTTTGTTTAGGGGATTTAGGTGCCTTTGTCTCTTACGCTTTTAGTCTTTCTAAGTATGATTGATCTTCAAAAGTGCTAAAAAGTCAAAGGTTTCATGAATGAATGATTTGCGTCCTTCTTATAAATGCACTCATCTTCTTAAACAGGGATCATGATCTCAATAGCGGATTAGATTTGGCTTTGGGATGATACGTTAGTGGCTCCTGACTGACCGACTTAAGATTGGTAATGTAATCTTCGCTTAAGCCCGGTGTAACATCAAAGGAAGCTACTCTTAAGTGGTTACGACGTGTTAATACTCACTCCATTTTACATACGGATTCCAAGTCAAATGCTGATCTTCAAGAGATTATATGCAAGAATTCTCGGACCTCTTGATTATGTTCATAACCGATCTGTCAGATTCAGATGTATAACAAAATGCACCTAAATCGATCTGATCAATTCAGAGGCATTCTTAAATTTGCCCTATAGTCAGTAATAATAAGTTTGAAGTAACCTCCGCTTGAGGAAGGAGATTCTCGCCTTTCTAGTAGTCGTGGTCATCTAGAGAAATAAGAAAGATCATGATGTTAATGTCAATAAATCTGCATCAACCCTGGAGATTCATTTGCGCTATCATCAACAAAATGTCTCAGTGGTAAAATACATCCTATGACAGTCTTCGTCTTTCTCAAGCTCAAATCTTGTGGGGGATGTACAATAAGAAGAAGGTTGATTATGCATATCTTCTGTGGGAGGACTTCACTTACCAGATTGAGAACAAGAATACTAAGAAGGGCAATGCGATGTACTATCCTCGTTTTACTAAGCTAATCGTCAACTTTGTTATGGCTAAAGATCCTTCAATTCCTCGAAGAAACAAGGTAAATTGGCATTATGCCAGAGATGACCCAATGTTCACAACAATCAATGTCATCTCAAGGAATGAAGACACTCAGTTGTACGGGACTATCTTGCCAGTAGCATTAACCAACGAGGACATCCGCAACTCTGAATCATACAAAGAGTATTATGCTATTGCTTCAGGAACAATTCCTCCAAAGACAAAAGGAAGTAAGAAGAAAGCTGATACAGATACAACCACTAAACAGAAGCCTCCCACAGTCCCCAAAGAAAAGAAAGAAAAGAAGTCTGGAAAAGGAAAGCAGAAGACTACAGAGTTGGAGAATATCTCTGAGGCGGTTTTGACAGAGGCTGAGCAACTCAAGATAATCACAAAAAGAAGCCGTAAAGAAACTCACGGGGGGGGGGGCCCCCCCCTCTTATGCACAGTGGTTTTGGTCAGATGATGGGAACTGGTTTTATCACAGGGGTTTCACGATGCACCTGTTTTATGAATCAGAGGATGATATCTCCTGGAGATTCAAGTGGACGATGATCAGATGATTGAGAAAGCTCAAGATGATGAAGACTGGAAGATATATATGATGTTAATTGAGAATTCACAGGATGATGAAGATGATGATGTACATGGCGCTGATGAGAACACTCAAGATGATGATGATGAAGAACAGTCTGAATCTGAAGATAATGGTGATGATTTTATCCATCCAAAGCTCACAACTCATGATGATGAAATAATACATGAAGAGGAAACTGATGAAGATGATTCTTTCGATCCTACAATTCACACCCCTCTCATATCTCATAATCAGATGACGATGTCAATAAACATGAAAGTTGAAGGGTCGAATGTTGAAGGAGCAAAGTCAGATGAAGATGCTACATATGAAGAGGATCAAGGAAATGAGGCGGTCGAAGATACCAATACCAATCTTGAAGGAAGAGATGATGTAATGACAGATGTTATATTGCCCCAGGTTCAAGCAACCCAGGAAATTGAAGACACTAATGTGACCCTAACTTGGTCAATCCTGTTGGTCATACAACAGAGTTCTCTGTATCATTGGTTTCGTCTCCATCATGTGAAATCCAAATCAGATACCGGGGTGATGATATTTTGAATCACGTGACTGAAGACTCATCTCTAATTGATACTCCTGTAAATGCCATTGTGGAGCCATCCTTCTCTGACAATTACAATCGTCCTTCCAACACCAAATCCTCTCGTCATATTCAAATATCAACACCACATTCTGCACCGGCTCTATACAAAGCCTCCTTACTCAAATCTTCCTAACTTTTGCTTAGTTGTTTGGCTTTGATTTTACAGACTATAAGCGTTAGAAAACAACTTCTCGGAAGTCAGGACAAACACTATCAATATGTTGTCGCTGCTCTCCTTCATCTGGCATCGGTTGATCAGTATCTACAAATAAAAATGCAGGAAGCAGTAGATGTTGCAGTCCCAATTGAAGTATGAGAGAATTGAGAAAGAGTCTATACTGAAACATTACACAATTCTTTGATTCAATCGATGAATGAATGAAGCGAGTAATCAAGGAACAAGTCAAGAAAGAAGTCTCCAAAATTACTCCAAAATTGGATGTTAGTAATCGAACAATCGAGTTCTGAGGTTCTTGTACGATCATCAAAAGAGGGCCAAACGTTCATGCTTGTAGATGCCAATCTTTCTGAAACTAGAGCTTAAAAAGATCTTAACATTGACAAGATGGATGCTAACAACTCTATCAACAGGTCAAATATTCAAGGCAGCTATACAAGGATTAAAGAAAATCACGAGATCGTTGATTGCTAACAAGATGGTTTGAGTGATTATTAGTTTAAACATAAACCATCTTTGAATTCAAGAATAAAAAAAACAAACAAATAATCAAAAACAAAAACCTCTTTTTTTTTTCGAAATCAATAACAAAAAAAATAACAAACCAAATCAATTCATCAATCTTGTAGGCTCTGATACCAATTGTATGTTCCATGATCATTCATACGAATCCTTAACAATTAAGTGTAGGATCAAGATGCATAAAATTAAAAACTTTATTGATGATTGAAAGAAAAACTAAGAGTTGCTACAAACTCTAAAGATGAAAAAATATTATTAAGTTGCTAACCTAATTTTTGACTAAACTAGGTGTATTTATACTAACAAGGTTTTGCCCATTCTAGGCTTTTGTTGGGCTTTTTAGGCTTTTTATTTGTTAGCCCAATTACATTAAATAATTAACCAACTAACAAGCTAGACTTTTGTCTTGTATCTTCGAGTGACCGAAGCTTCTTTGTTCGGGTCCATTTATGTGATCCTAACAATCTTCGACTTTGGTATCAAGATAACTATCAACAACAGTTGGAACTTGGGACTGGAGAACAGCAAGAGCTTCTGAAGAGTGATCAACAGTTTTTAGCTCAGACACATCTTTTTCTAATTTTGCAACTCTTAGTTCAACAACGGAGAGTGCATCAGATTTATGAACAACAGTGATGATGGTTGGAGCATCAGTTGTTATTGGTGGTGTTGGGATTGGTGTTGGTGTTCCTTGCTGCTTCTGCTTCTTCAGCTTCAGTTTAACTGATAGGCTTAGCTAATTCCAAGGAAGCATCAAGATCATCAGAGATAATGTTGTCATCTGCTGACAGTGTGACTTTCTTCTTGACTCTTCTCTTACTTGAAGTCTTTTTCTTAGCTGGTTCAGGTTCAGGTTTAGGTTCAGACTCTTCGGATACATCAACAGTTTCCTGAGACTCCTCAGCAGTCTTCTTGCCTTTTGAACCTTTGCCTCTGCTTTTCTTAGGTGGGATCTGATTTGTTGAATATTAGATGAACATCTGATATGATTCTGAATGCTTGATTGCATCAGTCAGCATCACATCAGGAATAGGAAGTCCATATTCCTGATAGTCTTTACCTATTCTGACAAACTTTAACCGGCTTACAATACCATCATCTTTGATTGTATGATAGTGCTTGTGATTGAGGTTGGTGAGAGACTTGTTTTGTTTTAGGAAGTGGTTGATGATGATTTTGGTGAATCGGGGATATGGCATGTTCTCACGTCTTGATCTCTTTTCTTTCCTGTGATCAATCTGGTAGGCAATGTCTTCCCAAATCAATGCAGGATAATCGACATTTTCTCTGTTAAACATCCCCCATAATATGTCAATTTTGGACTTTCTGAGTTTGTCATTGCTTGCAATCTTTCCAGAGATGCACTTGTTGATTATAGCTGCCAGAGTTCTCCATGGCTGGTGCATATGATCCACAAACATGTTGGTGTGCCTGTTTAGTGGACCCTTGTAGCCAAGATCTATGTGAAAGGTGAGTGCAGTATCATCATCTGGAACATCCGTAAAGTCTACACCTTCCACTCTTGGACATATATTAAGGATTGTCCTAAAGACTTCAGCGTTGACAGTACACTTCTTGTTAGCTAAGAGGAATTCATAAGAATCAGTGTCTTGATCCTTCTTGATGGTGTACCCGAATTGCTGCATAAAGATTTCTGGGACATCTGCAGATATGGTGAGAGCCTTGAAGCACGTGGAATTCTTGATTATATCAATGACCACTTGAAATGTATCTTCCTTTTGTGGCATAGTGGTTTCCAATCTGATATTGGTAGAGCTGATCTTGACTCTTTCAACAGAAGGAACCCACTTTTCATCACGATCAGCAACTTGTTGTGTTTCTTGAGGATGCATGATTCTGCTTAAGTTTTAACCAATACAGTTTATATATACAACAGATATATTTTACTGATTAAGTTGGTTATCCTTTGATGATATGATTGATCTATGATTAGGTTTCATGCAAGCGTGACAGAATTACTACACTCTAAGAATTTAGTCAACTAAGGTCAATTAGTCAAAGTCAATTTAAAAATCAACAAGACATTTCTAAGGAAGCTTAGGACACACATTCATACAGAGAGCAGATAATACATATTACAAGTACACACATGGCAAGATATGAGATATGACAAATTACACAACTATTACACAAAAAAAATTAAAAATTTGGGCAGAGTTTCTTTTTGTATTTTATCATATTTCACTGGAACAGTGTACCTGTACATGTTTTGCTCAGACCAAGACATACATGTTTCGCTCAGATAACTTCAAACATATTTTTCTTAGATAAGGCTTACATGTTTCGCTTGGACTGAAGTAAACATGTTTCGCTTGGAATGAATGAAACATGTTTCGCTTAGAAAACATGTTTCGCTTCATTCAAGCAAGACATATTTTGCTTCATTCTAAGTTACTTAAATTCAAGTTTTTCTAAGTGAAAAACCTTTAAGTACATCTAACAATCCTCACATATCAATAATATCACCACATAATCAATTTCCACAAAGAAGCAATAACATTTTGAGCATGAAATTCAAAATTCGAGCACACAAAGAAGACAATCTCATGGCAAACAGGTTAAGGACCATTTAGGACACAAAACTAACCACTTAGGAGCCCAACAACAGTTTACACGCACACTATGAACATCTCATGACCAATCTTAGACCATTTTTTGATATAACGAGCCTAGAATAACTACTTTTCCAAGTAAAAGAGCATATAGAAGGCAAGAACATGATCTACTAGCATAAAGACACTCATAAACGGCTATTAAACACAAACCCACAACTATTCATCCCTATAACTCATATTTCGCTTCATTCATTAAACAAAAATCAAAATTCCTCACAAATGGTTAAGATATATGCATAACTGTTTCATACGCAACTTAATCGCACCCTAATGAACAAAACCCCTTAATAAATTAAGCAAAAACTTCTACTTTTTACTAATGAACACTAATACGTTTTTCTTTAAATAAGAGAGCAAAAAGGAGTTTAAAGCTAAACTGATTTACCTAGATACTGTGGAATGGACAATGAACGAATAGGAGTGAATCTTTTGCCTTGAAAAACACGTTTTGATTCCTAGGTTTGAAGCGAGCGAAATGTGCACGAGAGAAGTGTTTTTGAATTGTGTGTGTGTGAGTGGAGCGAAATGTGTAAAAAGTGTTATAACCGGTTTAAGTTTCTAAATTGGCACAATTGGTCCTTATGCTTTATATCCTTTTCTATTTCTAGTTTAAACTTAATACAAAGTATATCTAAGTTATAGAAATGATATTTTTAGCGCCTAAAGTTTATAAAGAGGATTCTAAGTCCTATATTTTGCCATTTAGTCTCTAAAGCTTAAATCCAATAACATTTTAAGAACAATTGAGTTAAAAATACATTAGCCCCCCTTTAATTGATAATCTATTATTTGAAAAAAAACCTTTTCCATTTGTTTCGAGATGATTTTTTGAAAGAATTTGACTATTTCCCTCCTCCCCCCCAATAATGTTCCGTTTTCTACTTAAAGAGCTGTAGATATTGTTTTAGTGATAGAGACTTCTTTTAAAAAATCTTTCAGATGAGAAACTGATATTTTTAGTTATTTTTCTTAAAAACCAATACCAATAAAAACAAGATTTCTCTTGTTTTCATAAATAAATGCACTGACACGTACACTTACTTGATATAGGAAGCACGGGTTATGTTGCAAAGTAAACATAATCCTTTGAATGAATATAAAGTAATTCATTCCCGAGAAAAATTCATTTCTCGTTGTGAGGCCCAGTTCTCTTTTTGAAATACTTGTCTTTAAGATGATGACCGGGTTGCTATCTGAAATAATAGCAAGCCATATGACATATTTTCTATTCAACCTTTATTCACATTGAATGGCATTTCTAAGGCCGTAAATATTATCGATTCTAGAAAACATGTCATGAAAACCTATTTTTGTATTTTTTGATTTTTTTAATTTTGTATTTTCTTTTTATGATTTTATATTTTTATATTTTCTTTTTGAAAAATTTATATAAAATGAAAAATCTTTTTGGGTTTTCTGATTTGCTTATATACATATAATACACAGGTAATTTGACGAGTTACCACCATTACTCGTCTTCCTTCTCTGTCAGACGTTTTAGCGTTTCTGGAGACATACTTCTTATACCCAGCTTTTTGATGAAGAAGTTGAATCTTTCTCTTGGCAACGGTTTGGTGAAGATGTCAGCCAGTTGATATTCCGTCTGAATAAAGTAAAGTTCCACTATTCCATTCTCTACCTGCTCCTTTATAAAATGGTAGCGTACATCTATGTGCTTTGCTCTAGAGTGTTGAATGTTGTTGCAGCATAGAGCAATTGCACTTTTGTTGTCGCTAACACAGATGAATCTTATTTAATTGAAAGCCATAATCTGTTAGCTGTGAACGCATCCATAGGATTTGAGCACAACACCCTGATAAGGCAATATATTCAGCCTCTGTACTCGATATCGTAGTGCTCTTTTGCTTCTTGGAAGACCAGCTAACAAGTTTATCACCTAAGAATTGAGCGCTTCCTGATATACTGCGTCTAGTGTCCTGACACCCTGCGTGATCTGCATCTGAATATGCTGTTAGAGACATATCGGTATCCTTCGAGTACCAGAGTTCCATGTTAATGGTTCCCTTTAGGTATCGAAAGATCCGTTTAATCGCATTTAAGTGCATTTCGGTAGGCTTTGCCTGATACCGGGCACATAAGCAAACTACATAAATAAGGTCAGGTCTACTGGATGTCAGATACATGAGGGATCCAATCATGCCACAGTAAAGTGTAGCATCAACTGGTATCCCCTGTAGATCTTCATCCAGTTTATTCTTTTCAACCATAGGTGTGTCTACAGAATCACTAGATAACAAACCATATTTTTTAATAATTTCATAAGCATATTTTGATTGGTTTAGGAAGATGCCTCTAGGACTTTGAGAAATTTTTAATCCTAAAAAGAATGACATTTGCCCCATCATTGACATCTTGAACTTAGTGGTCAACTGATTAGCAAACTCATTACACAAAGCAGTATTAGTGATGCAAATTTTATATCGTCAACATAAATTTATGCCAGCAATAAGTCGTTTCCTGCTTTCCATGTGAAGAGTGTCAGATCAACTGCACCTTTGGAGAAATGTTGAGAGATAAGGAAACTGGACAGCATGTCGTACCATGCACGTGGTGCTTGTTTGAGACCGTAAAGGGCCTTTTTGAGCTTGTACAAATGCAATGGGTATTCCTAATCAACAAATCCTTCTAGTTGAGAAACATAGACCTCTTCCTTGAGCTCGCCGTTTAAGAAAGTTGTTTTGACGTCCATTTGGAAGATCGTCATATTCTTGTTGGCGGCATTTGCTACGAATATACAGATGGCCTTTATTCTTGCAACCGGTGCAAATGACTCCTCAAAATCGATTCCTTCCTCTTGCCTAAATCCATGAGCAACTAATCTAGCCTTATTCTTTAGTACCCCGCTAAATTCGTATGTCTTGACCTTATAAATCTATTTAAGTTTGATCAATATGACTTTATCTGGACATGGCACCAATTCCCAAACTTGTAGTCTTTTAAATTCATGAATTTTTTCTTACATTGCATCGATCCATGATGGTTTGGTCATTGCTTTTTTAAAGTTCTTTGGTTCTACAGAAGTTAGGAAGGCATCAAAATAACACCACATTGCGTCAGTTTTGAGTTGCTTTCTAGTGGAGACTAAACGAGAAGGATCACCGATCACGTTTTCTATTGGATGATCCTTAGTCCATCTACCAATAAGTTCAAATAGAGTGTGGGATGGTCTCACATTAGATGATAATCTTTGAGAAGTCGAGTCTTCATGAAGAAATTCGTGAAGAGGATCATCATGAAATAGTGGTGTTTTAGGTGATTCTTCAACTCCTTGAGAAATAACTTGAGAATGTTCTTGATCTTGCGATGATGGGATATTTGATGATGGTGCATCTTGGTCAATGAACGTAAACACAGGTGAATCGGCTATTTCAACAGCTCTTGGTGCAGCAGCTACTAGAACTGTAGAGACAACAATATTTGGAGGATTGAAGTATTCATGGAACAAGGGTTGGAACAAAGTATCCCAATCATCTCTTTTTGGTGGATTACAAGGTTGTTGAGGAATAATGTTTGGTACGAGTCCTAAACTAGATGTTGCAGGAGTCATTACTTGAAGCCCGGGTCCTGAACCGAATTGTTCAGAAGCCATCGCTGTCAGCTCATCGAACGTCACATGAATTGTTTCCATAATTTTCCGGGTTCTCCTGTTATAGATTCTGAAAGCTTTCTTTGTTGGCGCGTATCCAACGAAAATACCAATATCTGCCTTTGCGTTTAGTTTACCCAAGTCTTCACTGTCATCGGTTGGATAACATAGTGAACCAAAGACATGAAAGAATGATAAATCCAACTTCTTGTCGTGCATCAGCTCATATGGAGTTTTGATGTATTGGAGACGAATCAGAGAACAGTTTTGGGTATAACAAGCTGTGTTGATTGCTTCGGCTCATAAAAACAGAGGAGCTTATGAAAATATCAACATAGTGCGGGCAGCTTCCATAAGAGTTCGGTTTCGTCTTTCGACAACGTCATTCTATTGAGGAGTGCGAGCAACAGAAGTTTGATGCAAAATGCTGACATTTTCATAAAAATCACGGAGAATCTGATTGACAAATTCAGTTCCATTATCTGTTCTCATTACGGACAGTGACATTCAAACGAACTTGAATATTTTTGATGCATTTGATGATAGCGTCAGGAGCTTCATCCTTTGATCTCAGAAATTTAACCCAAGTAAATCGAGAGTAATCATCAACAATTACCAAGATATACTTTTTCCCGTTAATGCTCTCCACACGCATCGGGCCACAAAGATCCATATGAAGAAGATATAGTTTCTCTTGGTTAGTGTCCTCAGCTTTGGGTTGATGAGAAGATTTCTTTCTTTTTCCTAATGCACATGCTGAACACATATGATCTTTCTGAAATTTAAGCTTTGGAATACCTCGTGCAAGACCGTCTTTAGCTAGCTTGTTAAGAGTACCGAAGTTGAGATGCGATAAATGACGGTGCCATAACTAGCTCTTAGTCTTTAAAGCTTTTGATAGAAGACAGGTCAGAGAAGCCTTTAGAATGTCATCAAGAGAAATTATGTACAAATTTGTGTCTCGGGAGCCTGAAAGTAGATCAACACCTTCTAAATTTCGAATAAAGCAAGTGTTTTTCCGAAATGCAACTTCAAGATCCGCGTCACAAAATTGTCTAACAGAAAACAAGTTATGTCTAAGCCCTTCAACATAATAAACCCTTGAGATAATTACGTTCCCCTGCTGATAGTCATCATACCCCATGATCTTTGCAACTTGGTTGTTTTCGAATCGAATAGTTTCTTGAAATTTACTAAAGAAGTTCACGAGCTAAGAGCGGTTCCCTGTCATATGTTTTAAACATCCAGAGTCCAGATACCAGAGGACGATCTGGACAACCGGTCATTGATAAAAGAAGAAGAAGATGGAACATCTGTAGCATTGGATCCCCACAAATGAGTGGATTCCGAGTTGTTAGTAATTTTAGATTCTACAATCTTAGCTTTTTTACTCGAACCTGCTGATTTTATTTGTTTGGTTCTCCTACTTTATACTTTAATCTATGGTTTTTGTGTTTTAGCTGACTTAGGAGTGGTTTCCTTAAGATGCACTATTTTCTTGGGAGTGATCCTAGTTAAAGGGCATGAGTTACCAACTATAGTGAAGAATCTTCCTGTTGGTTTCCACTTAATTCC